>JAEANM010022806.1:0-11514 GCA_017656035.1 Myanophis thanlyinensis
TCTTACTGAAATAAATTTCCAAATATTTTGCTTTCATGGCTCTCTGAGTCAAAAAGGTTCCCGACCCCTGATCTATGGGCTTCAGGAAGTAGCACACTGTCCAGTTTTCACGCTGGGGATTTTCCTGCTTTCCAAGACACAATGTTTGGAGAGTTCTGCCTAAAGGCAGGAAGAGAGAAAGGGCCTAGCTGGCTCCGGCCTGCAGTGGCCAATAGGTGTTGGGGTTGATTACATCTTCTGTAATTTACCTCTGTGGTAATTGGTGCAAAATGTCATAGATTTATATCATTTTAGATGTGACTGAGTGCTGTTGGTTTAACGGTAAATCATACCTTTAAATACTGGGGCAACTAAGGAAGATTTTAAACTAACCCAATATGAGAAGAGTTCAATATAAGGTGGACAACTATGTAAATGTATGTAAAGCTATGTAACAAACAAGCAGTAGAAACAAAACCAACCGAAAAATGTGTCCCATGGTTACAGGCAAGTCTGGAAAGAAGACTTGTTCCTTTTCATCTTCCACCATTCCCACTTCCATCCCTGTTGCACAAAAGTACATTTTATATACATTTTATACAGGCCTAGGATCAATCTTTTTAAAACAAAAACAAAAACCCACAGATTTTCAGTGTCGTGTGTAGGTTGAGTCTTAAGTAATCTTCAGTATCACAGTTTAAAAATTCACAGGCAATTTTAAAAATAACATCATACTTTTAATGGTTTTCCTAAGTCAAGTCAATGTAAGCAATTTTAATCTGAGTAAGAGCAGGCTTAAATTCTGGATATTACAATTTGTATAGTGGCTTAAGAAGAGAAACCTCAAATTGCTGTAACTGTTCTTTTAGTGAGTAATAGAGCAACCTTTTTTTTTTTTTTCTTTCCAAAGCGGACTTTTCTCAAGCCACAAAAGAATTTTCAACCTGAATGGCAGATGTTGGGATCCATGTAAACAATATTATGGGTTCTTGCTAGAAAAAAAAAATATCTATGCAATTTTATGAAATTAAGCATCTATCATACCCAATCTGATGTTGAAGTAAACTAAGTGAATTAAACAGGCAAGCTGCTCAGAGACACTTTGAACCACCAGATGGGTGATAAATAAATTTATAAAAAATAAAAATTTATCTATTATCTTTCCCTCCCTCCCTCCCTGATGCTGCCTATCTCATACTGGGCTTCTTCTTTACCCCCTTCAGCTACCTCCAATGTAGCCCCAGGCCAATTGGCAGAAACAAGTTTTCAGCTCTTCTGGAAGGCCATCTCCAAAAGGATAATATTTTAGATTTTGCTTTGGCAGGGGCCACAGCAGAAAAGGCTCTTTTCCTGGATCTGCCAGCTGAAATTCTTTGGCAGATGGGATCTAAAGTACAGCCTTTCTGCTGGAACAAGTGGGGTGGACTAAGCCCCTCAGGATGAGACAGCTCCTCAGCTATCAGAGATACCGGTAAATTTAAATGATTCAAACAGATTTGCTGAAATAAATAAACATTAAGTTATTATGAAGTTCTACTTCACACACACATGCTGTGTTTGTAGCTGCTGGTATAGTGAATGATCTCTACACATCTGCATTAACACAGGAAGTCCGCTATTCAAAGGAATCGAGCACGAAGAAGAAATATTATAGGAGGTGGCAGTCAAAACGCAGTCAAAATTAAACTAATTTACTGTACTATAAAGAGAATTATAGTATCTCTGTTGCCTAGGTGGAAATCAACAGAGAATGAATGTAAGGAAAACTAGACAGAAATTAATTTGATCTGAAATTCAGATGCAGTATGCTGTCATAACATTGATAGACCCTTCTCTCAAATTTTTTTGTAGAGTATTTCAAATGTCAGGAATTCACTAATACCTTTTGTGAATTATGTAGTTCCATATATATCAAAGTACCACACAGGACAATTAAATATGCCAAAATAGTTCAGAAGAGATTGATGATTGGTGCCCTGTGAGGAATGACCAATTGTACAAATGATTTTAAAGAAAAGAGAACATAGTTGTATCCTACAAACAAACTTTTAATCCCCAGTGATATGCTGTCAGACTAAGATGCGGGCACTTTTGCTAATATAAAATTTAGGACTAAATGCAGAATTTGCTCTACAGAATCTGCCTTTTTGAATAAAATGATTTCTTAAAATAACCTATTCCTAATAGAAATGTCAAGAATTAGGAACAAAAGGAGAGTTCCGTGTAAGAGAGAGATAGCAATGTGAAGGCAACAATTTATATTTGTAAAATCTGATTTTTGTCTTTATGAAAACATGTGATGAATTTAGCTGATGTCCCCACTCCCAGGCCATCACCCCATCAATCTGTAATGGCTTGTTGGAGCTGGAAAGGCAAGTTCTAAACCTGTTTTTCTAGAAATAAATTATTCTGATTTTTGTTGTTAGAATTATTGGTTGACTTTACTGAGTAAGAAAAAAAAAGGGAAAGTGATTGAGCTTGGATTGATTTATGGTGGAAAGTGAAACTTGTTAATTATGAAGTTGACTGTTAAGATGGGGATGGAAGACACTGAAAACCCAGGATGTTGCCATTTTCCAGAATCTAAAACAGTGTTTCTCAACCTTGGGAATTTTAAGATACTGTAGGTGCAATTCAACTCCCATAATTCCCTAGTTAGCATCTGGGAGTTAAAATCCAGCCTTTAAAAGTTCCCAAGGTTGAAAAACTCTGATCTAAAGGCTCTGATAGATTGCCTGCAGCATGCAAATATTGGAGGAGTTTGGTTTTTATGCTGGCTTTATGGAGTTGGAGCCAGCTGTTTGCTGTTATTTTACCAGCCTGAATCTTAGTATCTTTGATAATGAAGTGAAGGTCACGTCTAGCTATGCTGGAATTCTCACAATTCCTTATCATTAACCAGGCTAGCAGAGTTTAATGAAAGTTGCTCTAAAACATCTGGAGGGCATCAGATTGTCTCCTGCTGATAGAGGGAAAATAATTGAGGTTTATTTTACTTTATTTGATTTGCATTTACTTAAAATATTTTTGTGTCCCCTTTGAAGGGGCTCCCAGGACAAACAAAACAAATCAGTTGACTAGATTGGTAAAAGCTGGTGATTATAGTAAAATAAAGCATCCCAATAAAACAAAGCCACTCCAATACATTAAAAAGAGGAGGGAAAAAACAACTGGAATTTTATAAAATTGGAACTCAATGAATAAAGACTGCTGCAATTGCTTGAGCTTATGGATGCAGTCAGGAAATTGTCCCCCCACCTCTGCATAATCTATCTTTGAAAGGTTGGGAAACTGAATGCTTTCAAAGTCTTTATTATGCAATTAAGGAGTGTTAAATAGTTTTGTCTATATTAAACAAGCATGTACCTGTACACTAATATCTAAATGGCAGACAACAGAAATAAAATATTATAGTTTTACTGAAATTATCACACCTGTAAGAATGTCAAAAGAAAATGAACAGGGTTCAGAAATGAACATTTCTCTCTTTTATCTGAGGGATATTTGTTGGGGTGGCTAGTTTTCTAATACAGTCCATCATTTAAGTTGTTATTGTCAAATTGGTTCAGAAAGGTTGGTTTAACTGAAGTTTGGGGAATCTGCTGGAAAATATACAGAGAACTTGAAACCATGCGCCATACCCCAAGGGTGTGTGCTGTAGAAAACAGTTCTGGAAGATCTCTACCCTAAAGGTGGAATATTCATATCTCTTGACTACATAGTCCAGAAGATTAATGAGAAACATTTAACACCTTGCATGCCCTGCTTATAAAAGGGTCTAGATGTGATCTGCTCATCCTAATAGGTGACATAATTTAAAAAAAAAACAGTGCTCAAGGCTCTGGAACTAACGTGTTAATCCTTCAGAGTAAATCAAGGAGGAAACATGATACCAGAAGGACTACAGGTACTTACTCTTATATGATAGAATATAGAATCCTGCAATTGGAATATTCATACCTCTTAGCTACATGCTCTCTTTTCTCTTGTAGGGAGTGTAACTCTTGAGTTTATTTCTTCTCCCTTTCAAGGCTAGGCTAGGCTGTTAAATAGCGTTTTCAGGACCATCTCTGTGCTCCTCTATAAATGACCTTTTGCTAATCTGGTGTTTTCCAATAGTGATATGAGTTAGGGATTTTAGAAACTGAAATCCAACACTTTCAGCCTGAACAAGACTGCCTTAATATACAGTTCTGTGTTTGACCCAGTATGAGGCACCTTCTTATACAGGTGATGAAAGAGATTCCTCACCCACAACAGACCCAAATCCAACCTCCCTTGAATTCCATTGACTCTTATCTAGCACCAATTTGCTTTGGTTCTTGTGTATAAGGTAGCATGGAATAAACTTGTAATAGTTTTGAACTCTATCCTGCCTCCTGATTTCCTGTGCCTCGACTTTATGACTGCAATTGGGACTGAAACTTCCATTGCTTAGCATTGCAGTTGTTAAATGAGTGACACCCATTATTTTTACCTTTTTGTTGTGTTTGCAGTTGTAAAGAAAATCATGCAGGCATTCCTCCATTGACTTTGCTTGTTGGATGCCAACTAAGAAGTAAATGGAAATCATGTGATCTTGGGATAGTGTAACTGTCATAATAAATACATGCTGGTTGCCAAGCACCCAAATTTTGATCCTATGACTACAGGGATGCTATAATGGTCTAAGTGTGAGGACCATCCATAAGTCTTTTTTTAGCCACGTCATAACTTCAAATAATCATTAAACAAATTGTCATAAATTGAAGACTTCCTCTACTTGCAGATGTTTTTACTATGAATTTGGTAAGCATGAGAAAACTTTCAATAGTTTGGACATGAGTTTTGTTAGGCTCAATCTCTAGTGTCTTTTATAGAAAAAAAGCAGAGATGGGCTATTCAGCTCTGGAGAGTAATCCATATCATCATTTGAACATTTTGATACAACATTTTCATTAGACAGTAATAGGAACCTCAAGTTCATCTTAATTATTCAAACATTAGTAACACTCTCCAAAAAGTATTAAACAGAATTACAGGGACCTTGGAGGTCTTCTAGTCCAACCCCCTGCACAAGCAGGAAACTCTGCACCATTTCAGACATATACTGTATATGGTTGTCTAATCTCTTCTTAAAAATCTCCAGCACTCACAACTTCTGGAGACAAGTCCTTCCACTGATTAATTGTTCTAGCTATCAGGACATTTCTCCTTAGTTCTAGGTTGCTTCTCTCCTTGATTAGTTTCCACCCATTGCTTTTCATCCTACCCTCAGGTGCTTTGGAGAATAGCTTGACCCACTCTTCTTTGTGGCAGCCCCTGAGATATTGAAACACTGCTGCCAAATCACCCCTAGTCCTTCTTTTCATCAGACTAGATATATCCGGTTCCAGCAACCATTCTTTATATGTTTTAGCCTCCAGTCCCCTAATCATCTTGGTTGCTCTTCCCTGCACTCTTTCTGGAGTCTCAACATCTTTTTATATTGTATTGGAAATTCAATTCCCCTTGAATTTATTGGATAGCAGCCAATCATAAAAGTATAATAATATAGCCCTTATTGTCATTGTACATCATGTATACAACAAAATTAGTTTTAGCCTCTCTGGTGCAATCCATAACAAAAAATACAAACAACATAAATAGTATAAAGTAATCCCTATGCAAGTAATTAGGAAAAAGAGGGAACCTGTTTTGTTATTCTTGTTGCTGAGTCATTGAGATGCTACAGCTAGTCCTTGACTTAACAACCACAAATGGCAACCAGGAAATTCATTGTGCAGTCGTTCAAGTGGGCATTATGTGACTCTGCCCAATTTTACCAGAGTCATTAAGTGAATCACTGTGGTAGTTAAGCAAAATACCATGTGACTTCCAGCTTCCCTGTTGAATTTGCTTATGGGAGACTTTATGGTAAAGAAGGTCATAAATGGTGATGCAGGAGTGCTGGTTGCCAAGCACCCAGACTATAATCACATGAACAGCAGGGATGTTAGTGACTTTTTCAGCAACATTGAAACTTCAAACGATTGCTAAAGCAATGGTCACAAGTGAAGGATTATATGTATTAACTATCAGCTGTCCATATACTTCACTGCAATTTTAAGGCATGTCTGGACACTGGCTGTCTTTGTTCCTGCCACCATGTTGGCTCTTCGCTCCACCTTTAGTAGCAAGCCAATCCTTTAAAGGTTTTCAAGCACTGATGAGCAAAGGAGATGGATTTGGCCAAGCCGGTATCAACTTCAGTTTCAGAAAAAAACAATTACTACCAACCTGCCTTCCGTTGAGGACCTGTATACCACACGAATCAAAAAGAGGGCTGGGAAAATATTTAAGGACCACTCACATCCTGGACATGGATTGTTTCAACTCCTACCCTCAAAACGACGCTATAGGGCACTGCACACAAGAATGGCTAGACACAAGAACAGCTTTTTCCTCAACACCATCACTCTGCTAAACAAATAGTTTCCTCGACACTGTCTAAATATTTATTAAGTCTGCATTACTATTATTCTCATTGTTGCATCACCCATCCACCCCACTATGACTATAACTGTTGCTTGTTTCCTTACGATTTATATTGATTATTGTCTCCTAGTATGATTTGACCGCTTATTTGTACTCCATGACTATCATGAAATGGTGTATCTTATGATTTCTACTGTATGTACCATTTCTTTTAATGTACACTGAGAGCATATGCTCCAAAGACAAATTCCTTGTGTGTCCAATCACACTTGGCCAATAAAGAATTCTATTCTATTCTATTCTATTCTATTCACCTATGGATAACCAGAGAGGAGTGTAAGAGAAAACAAGCATGTAAAGGACTTGGAATAATCTCAAATAGCTTGAATCACAGTAATAGAACCACATGTAAAAGTAAATGTTTGGAACAGTCCAGCTTGCTAAGAAATCTGGATGCTGTCTTTGAACAGACAAGAGAGTCACCAAGTTGGCCAAGTTTGCTCTGAAGGTTTAAATGGCAGGTCCAATTTTCTGCTGCTTTCCGGAAAGAAATTGCAGCTGTTCTCTTCTCCCCCCACCAAGTCATTTGAAGAAACCCGTCCTCGGCCCTTGAAGGCCCTCCGGCTGCCCAGGGACTGCTCCAGTTGTGCTTGTGTCTGCATTCCTTCCCCCAGCCCCACAAGTCTTTCCCTGGAGCCTCTTTTCTGTTGCTGAGAAAGGAGAGCAGTTGGGTACCCAGGGACAGGGGGTGTGGGGACAAATAGCTACTGTTCCAGCGTTGCTGGTTTGTGAAATGAGTCACAGCCGGTGGGACTGGGTTGTATAGGCTTCAGGAAACCGCAAACCCCAACAGCTCAGGGAGATTCTCCTTTAGCGCAACAGAAGTCAAGAGATGCCTTTGGATGCAAGCCTTTGTAATCAGCCAAATCCCAGCCGAGCTGAATTATCTTTCATGACTCCGAACAGCTGAGAACCAGGGAAAAAATGAAGGGCTTTCCGGTTGGCGGTGATATTTGCCAGCCTCCAGATGTCGGCCTGCCACTTGCTGGGGCTGTGACAGACAAGCCATCTGCACTGGGAACTGAAAAGATAATCGGACCGGAAAGTGTATATGCATACAGCACTAACCAGATGTCATAGGACACAGGGCTTCCAAGCCATTTTCAGGATTGCACAGAAGAAAATATTACTGTTGGCACAAACGAAGAATTTACTATACACACTTGCTTAAAAATACAGCAAGTGTATCATTAAAAAAAAAACCTGGCCATTTTAAACAGGTGCATTTTGCATACGTACACAGAGCTGCTGCAGTTTGTTTTCTAACACTTTCTAATATTTTGGGAACAATACTTCCAGCAATGATTTTTTTTCTTTATGTTTTAGGACAAAAAATCCCACTGAAGTTTAGGCAGGCATCCTTGAATCTTTTCCTCCTTCTTAACATACACCTTTTAATTTCTCCACTGTTTGAAAATTTTGTGATTTGTCTTTGTAGAGCATTATCTTCCGATTGTTTGATTGCTCAGACAATGTTTGGATTGCAATCTGTTCCACTTGTTTATGCTTGGCCTCACAATTTGAGCAGGCAATTGTGTTTGAGCCCATATGTGTCCTGCTGAACTTGTTTTATTCCTTCTTATTTGATAACAACTTAAGTCTTCTGTGCACCTTTGCCTCCTGAAACCATAATTTAAATTATAGCTAACCAGCAGAGCAGATGCCCTTTGAACATACAAATGTCAATTCCTCATATCTTCTATCCTCACAATATGGTCATCTAGCAATGTTAGTCTCTAGCCAGCTTAGGAGAATGGGAATTGTACTTAATATACTGTACCTAGTAGGCATCAAGTTGGGGAAATCAATGCTTGGTGTAGGAGCATTACTGTAATGATCAGGTTCAAAGATCCACCTGCACAAATTTGTGGTGAACAGAATATGGACATAAATTTATTTTCTAAGAAACCACGAATATAATAAAGATACAGCAGGGTCTCACTAACAATTGCAAATTACAGTTGTGGTAGAAACTTCCACCAACACCACTACTACAACAACATTCATTTTGCATTTAGATGTTTAGGACCTTCTCTCCTTCATGCTTATTGCCCTTCGGCTATTTTTCTCCTTGTCAGCTTGGTGATGTTTGCCGCCAGTGAAGCAAAGTAAACAATGCTGTTGTGATGAACCAGAAGCCCTTTGAGCCATTTTTATGAAGAATTAGAGTTACACTTTTTGTGAGATAAAGGTGGGAAGGATGTTTTCCCTCCTGTTGCAGGGGACTGGATGATTAGGGCATGTCACTAATGGAATGAGGTCACAAATGTGCCAGGAAGTTCTAGCAGAGCTTTAGGGCCTTCTGGTCTTCCCTCTTTTTATGGAGGTTCATTACTATTCTTTTCTCCTGTTTGACCAGATGGTCTTTGATTCCTCCAGAGACCGGCAACGAGGTTTTGTTTTGTTTTAAAAAAGCATTGCATCCCAAAGAATCTTCTCGAGTCTGTACAATCAGTTGTGTAATATCCAGTGTATATTTTCCTCAACGTGCTTAGTTTCATGAAAGCAAAGTGATTTCCCAGAAGCAGAGCGGAAGAGGAGCAGAATAACAGGACTGGTTAAATGGGCTCATAGCAAATGTCCCAGAAAAAGTGTGTGTGTGTGTGTGTGTGTGTGTGTGTAATAGGGCTTCTCAACATACTTGGATTTTTTCCTCCTTGCATGCTGCCTTTCACTGGCACAGTCCTCTCCCTGCTGCCACTTGACCAGTCTTGTGTTCACACTTGCTCCATTCCTGGCTTGGCTAGCTCCTGCACCTCTGGGCAGAGACCTGGGAGAGAGAAGAGAGCAAGGCAGGGGAGGGGAGGGGATGTGAGGGAGTGAGCAAGCAAGCAAGCCAGAGATGACAAGGATGGGGGCTGTGGCACAGATGGAGAGACAAGCCTTTTGCTTTCTTTCCTCAGTGGCAGTCTCCAGGGAATGAGAAAGAGGCGAATTGTGACCCTAAAGGGGGGAAGAGAGAATGACAAGGAATTTATTTATTTATTTATTTGGTGTATCACTTGTATGGCAAGTGATAAGAAAGAGCAAGAATAATCTGAGAGTGCCACTAGGCAGGGAGAGAGAGAGAGAGAGGTGATTCAACTGATTTTGGATATTTGGGTTTGGAAATTGCGGGGGAGGGGGAAGCAAAGTCCCTCCTGATGATTCTTGAGTAAATTTTACCATAAGTAGATTAAGAGGGTACTGTAAAAGACAGGAAACGGGCATTCATGGACATTAAGACGTTATTTCTAGAAAACACTTTAAGGGATGTTTGTTGCTGTTCTGCTTTCTTTGCACAAGTAGTCCTTGACGTACAACCACAGTTGAGCCCAAAATTTAATTTGTTAAGTAAGTTTTGCCCCATTTTACGGCTTGTCTTGCCACCTTTGTTAAGGGAATCACTGCAGCTGTTCAACGAATAACACTTTTGCTAAGTGAAACTGGCTTCCCCATTGACTTGGCTTGTCGGAAGGTCTCAAAAGGTGATCGTGTGTCCTCCAGGACATGGCAGCCCTCATCAATATGAACACGTTGCCAAGGATCCAAATGCAAATCACATGACCAGAGGGATGTTGCAATGCTTGTTAGTGTGAAAAATGATCGTAAGTACATTTTTTCAGTGTCATTGTAACTTCGAACGGTCACTAAATGAAACTCTTGTAAGACGAGGACTACTTGTATGGCTAATACTGAGGCGATTGCTACAGCAAGTTTGTAGAAGACAGAGAGCCAGAGAAATACCTGTTGTGACCCACCAATTGCCAGCAGAGCTGATGGCAGACTTGGACAGTGAGGAGGTTGGTCGAGTCCTGGAGTCGGGGGAAGGCGCTGATGGGTGCTCTTTGTTGGAGGCAGAGATGAGGTCATAGCCATCCGACAGTTATCAGCTGCCTTCAGAGTCAGAGATCAGTGGGGAAGAACAACAGCTGGAGCCTGTTTCAGATGCGTGTTATGTACAGAGCTGTCAGAAGGGAACAACTAAGGAGCAGGGGTCGACTTGGAAGTAAAGGCACAAGTGGACGCTGAATCGCTACTCCCATAGGGAATAAATAGGAGCAAAAGGGGAATGGTGTTTGTAGGAGACAATTAGTCCACTCATTATTGTGAAGATTTGCTTATTTGAGTTTGTGCCCTCCTTGCCAAGTATTTCGATTGGAAACTCAGCCTGGCAACTATCCAAGGACTGATAAGGTCTGTTTTTTCCAATAAAACTTTGAAAGGTTTACTGCCGGGACTTTTCTGGATGCGAATGAGAAGAATTCACAGTAACCAAATAAAAAAGGGGCTTTTTTTGGGACCAAAACCCTGTTTCTTGATTCTTTTAAGCCTCGGTCAGAACAATAGCATTTCAAAAATAAAAGTGGCTTCTCTCTTTTCTCACTCTCTCAAAAGAAGAGTGTAATAACTATTCAATTTTAGAAATTTGTAATAACTATTCAATTTTAGTACCCAATACATTTCTTCTCTAAGACCCAGTTTGGTCTGGTGGTTAAGGCATCGGGCTAGAATCCAGGATGTTGTGAGTCCCACCTTAGACACAAAACTGAGTAATCTTGGGGTGGTCACTTTCTCTCAGCCCTAGGAATGAGGCTATTCTGAAAAGCCAATTTA
The DNA here is from genome assembly GCA_017656035.1 of Myanophis thanlyinensis. NCBI lineage: Eukaryota > Metazoa > Chordata > Lepidosauria > Squamata > Homalopsidae > Myanophis > Myanophis thanlyinensis. Next base: position 11,092 of record JAEANM010022806.1, read on the forward strand.
AAAAAAAAAATCAAATAATGGGTTCATTAGATTTTAAATACATAATGTTAACATCCTACTTTGCAGGAAGCCATTTGTAATGAAAACCTGCTGGGGCCGAGTATATGATGTTGCACTGAGTCGCCCATTGCCTTAAACTAGGGCTAAAGGAAGGTACCTGCTTCTACCAAAATGTACTTCATTTCCAAAGGTTCAGAAGAAGAACAGATCTAGAAAGTGAGACACTTGGGGAAGTCCAAGTGGGCTCCACCACTCACCCTCACCAAAATTAAAAAAAACACTATTTCTTACCATATTATTTCTCAATTTTTTCTTATGGTAGGCTGACCATGTTTGATAAACAAAAAAAGAGGACGGGGGGGGGGTGTCGGCGGGGGTGGGGGGGCGTCGGCGTCGGCTGGGGGGGCGGGGCGTCGTCGGCGT
>JAEANM010022807.1:0-11514 GCA_017656035.1 Myanophis thanlyinensis
AATAGATCCATGTGGTCTATCCGTGCCGGATTAAAGGTAGCTTAACCAGACCTCCGCCTCCGTGTCGTTTTTATCGGTCTGGTCAATCGGGGCTAGAACAGAAACTATTGTGTGCTTTTAGGAATCTAACACAGATGTGAAGCTAGAATCTTTTCCCAGCTTTATGGTGTATTATTTTTAAGTGCAATTCACTTTGTAGCTGATTTTCGCCCTTGTTCCATAAAGAATAGTTTGGGCTTCTATATCTCACTTCCCTCATGTGCAAATTAGACTTTTTTATTTTAAAAAGTAATTCAGTACAATTACTAGTACTTATTTTCATATTGTTAAAAGTACTATTTTTGTTTATAAAATGCTTAAAGATTAGAAGCATGTTCTGCAATGTTTACCCATATATTATTTAATATTATACTATAGGTTATTTTTTACCCTGGATTGATTGATCCAAGCCCAACTATGCAAAGTAAGCATGATCTGAAAGCAAGGATTGAATTTGGTTTATAAATATTGAATTTGGTGAACTGTCTTTTTTTTCTATACATCCAAATATTCCTCTTAATTATTCTTAATATCAGAAGCAACCTCACTGCTGTTACTCCCAAAGCAGCCAGTAAATTGAGTAAATTTGGAAACTAGAGGCAATATTAATAACTTCAACAGTGATGTCTTTAATTTATTAAATGCAAAACAGATGTGACATGACATGTGGGAGCAAACAAGGAACAGTGTATGTTTGACTAAATATTTTCCTTATGCTAATTAATCTATTCAAAAATGTTTCTCCACATGAAAAAACTGCTCTGGGCAGTTAAATACTGGCAAGTCCACATCTATATTATGTTTGTACACCATTATAGTTTTCAAGCTTTTTTTGTATGATAGACTGAAGGAAACACTTGAACATAGGAAAAAGGTACAGCTGTATACCATAGCTGTACTATGTTTTCAGGTCCATTTGTTTATTTTCTTGGCTGTCTGTGGAATTATTAAAAGTCCTCTTTAAAGTCAAAACCTTATATGCTTTTTATTCTGCAACTTTTGATCTTAGAGTGTCACAAGAAAAATCTTGCTGGCATGATTCTGATTGTTATAGATATACGTAGCTACGTCTTGGCATCTTTTCCAAGGCTTTCATTGCTACTTTATCAAGTTCTTGTATACTAATTCCTTTACTGTTGATAATCAGTCCTAAAAGGCAGAAACTATTCATGAGTCAGGTGCTTTATTGTTAACACTAAGGTTGATTGCTGTATTTGTTGTCATTAGATGTAGAGAGCCAGGGATGCAACCTTGAAGCAGATATTCAGTATCTATTATGTAGAAAAGATAGAAGCATTTCCTAAGCCTCACCCTTTTTCTAGTCTTTTTATGGAGTCTGATCTTGTTCTGTTTTTACCTTGGGGGAGGAGAGAGAGAGAGAGAGAGAGATATTTTTCAGCAATCAGAGTAATTTCATCGGCATAGAGAGGTGAACTGTTTCTAAAAATATATATTTATTTATCCAAAGAAAAAATAGCATAACATTCTCTCAGTTTTACCTTTAGGACACATGAACTCTATGCCTCTTTGATGAGAAGAAAAATGAGACTGGTGATGGTAACATTTTTATTCACTGTTTATTTTAGTGCAACTCAAAATGGTGAACATACCTAATGCTCCTGCTCTTATTTTCAATAGACTGATGAGGTGGATTGGGCTGACAGAGAGCAACTGGCAACCTTTCTTTCCTAAGAGAGCACAAAACTTACTGTCTCCTAGTTTCTAGCACAGGATGTTAGACAATGGGTTAAAGTAGTCCCTTTAGGCCCCTTGTTAAACATACTATTACAGAATATCTTCATGATGCAACCTTTTTCTCATCCTTAGCCCATAGCTGAAGTCCATGTTTATATGATGCAATGTAACCATTTTGACTGGATACAGGTTTCCTATGTATATAATTTGTAGCATTTTTGTGGTATGACCCAGTCAACAATGGAATCTCTCCAATTTTAGTTAGCTACCTTTGTCAGCAATATACCAAAGACATTGGACACTGTCAACTTTGGCCATTATAGTGAGTAATATTGAACCGATCAGATACCACTAGTAGCTCCCTGTATTACATTGCTTTGAACACATAGTTTAAGTGGTTGGGAAAGAGTACTATTCTCCTCCTACAAACAAAGATAGGGTGGGAGGGAGACTTCAGAATGGGAAAAATTGATCTCCCAGATAAGAAAATTGTGTACATCAGTTAATGCATTTGTGATCTGTGGAAGAAAAAAAAAATCAAGTATGGATAGGAAGTTTTCTATGACTGCTATTCTTCAGTAAGCATTAAAAACAGTACTGTGGGTGGTTTTCATGGTGATTCTGCTTTCAATCTTCATATAATTTGCTTCCAAATACTGTTCATATTGGGAGTTTGGTGGGGCAGTATATTCCATTGCCATTTTCCTGAGCTTCATGTACCATTTTTATCTCTGCCAAGACTATACAACTGGGTGCTTCCTACATATCTTTTTGCTGGTATTTTATGAACTGCATGTGTGGCGATCAACAGTTTGATTTTCCCCATTGGCATTGTTACACAGTTGCACAAAAGCACAGTTGTATGCAGTTGTGCTCCCTTACTTGGCCAATATGAAAGGTTACACTTCAGTGCTGCCAAAACCACGCAATAGGAGCAGCAGTGGAAATTGATCCTTCTGTCAATTTTAGCAATCTGTCAGAAAGAAAAATGAACTATTTCCAGGATAAAAACCACAACTTCTCTTAAATAAATAAGACAGGCTCTCTTGGTTTCTTAATACAAGTTGCTCATCCTTTTTTCACAGTTTTGAATTTGATTCATGGGGGAGCCATGTTGTTTATACCACCTACTAATTCACCACAAGCTACCCAGAAAACAATTTTTGTGTGTGTTTGTTGCCAAGGGATCAAACTAGTGGTGATGGTGGGGAGGAGAGAATAGCCACCTGTCACTAGATCCTAACTTAATCAGTTCCATGCATTAGCCTTGTTTATCATGGCATAAGAGAGATCAGCTGCACCTGCAAAGAAAAATATGCTGACATACTTTTCTGCCACCTCACAGAACAGATGTTAAACTGACTGGCTGGCTGGGCCTAAAATTTAGCTCCGTGTTCAGTTTGCTTCCAACACTTCTAGATATGATAAACCTGAGTTTATAGGCATTTCCTGAATGGCTCTGAGAAGACCTAAAAGGGAGGAAGCAAAATGTGTAAGCCATTTCCAGTAACAAAGATACTATAGTTTTGTACAAAACTTTGTCCATTTCCTTTGGAATATATTCTCTCCTGTCCTCAAAAAAAGAAGACAGGGAACAAACAATTACTTCTCTAAAGGCACTTCAGCATATTTGCTTGAAGTTTTAGTCTTCAGTACATTTTTATTTTTGACACTATCAATAAATTAGATAAATGTAGGCATCAGAGACTTTAAGAGAAAACCCCATGCATTTTGTCAACTGTTTTCATTAGTTTACAGGTATTATCTGACAAGGCAGATAGTCAGAAGTGGAAAACTGAAGATTTTCTCATTTTCATGTGGATGCTGTAATAAGCTATGGTTTTACAGATTTGCTAGGTTAACTACAGTCTCTCTAGATGCACAAGAATCATATTTAGGCTGTAGACTTACAATCAGAGGTCCTGTAAGAATCAGGATTTAGAAAATGCAATCAGAGGGTTCTACCAAGTCTTGAAAGGATGCTCTGAAATGTAGTGCACCCTTATTTGGTGTCATTCCAACTGTCTTTTGTGGGACACACTTTCATAACATATGGGCAGAAGTCTCCTCTGGCTGCAGACAACAGAGCAATTCACATCCTTCAACAATATTAAAAACATTGACTCTTGTATAGGCAAATAGCATGCATCCCCATCAAAGCCTTTTATGAATTGGCAGACAAGCATATGCTGTTATGTTTTGTGATGGTGGTGATAAATGTACATTTCCAGGTTTACATATAACAGTGTTTATACTTACAATCTATTTCTGTCCAGGCAAAGTCTAAAATCCATTTTTTCCTTTGGAAAATAAAAATAAATCCATGATTGATATTGATAGAATTTGGCATTCAGCCAAACCAAACCCTGGGCTGATTTGGAGAGCAACACTGGATAGAATTCACTGTACCTATCCCTTTCCAGTAATAATCTGAAGAAAAATGAATACTTGGTTTTCTAATTTTTGAATTTTGTGTAAAACCATTTTAGAGTAATATAATAAATGAATGTAACATACAATACTATATATGGACAGCTGAGTTTTGAGTTGATATTTTGAGTTGATCAGTTCCTAATACTACATTGATGAGTGCAGAAATAGTTTGCCACTATTACTTTTTATCTATTTTTTTTTCAGTTTCTCAGCCTAATCCCTGCCCCATAATTCTATGGAAATCTTCCATTCATACTAGACAGCTTAGCTTCCAAGTTCAAATGGTGTTAGTCAGGGATGTCATCTGCTTAGACATGTCCTGAATAGATGTAACAAACTTTACATTGGAAAAGTTTGTGTTTAAAATAAGTATAAATCAGATAAATTTATGGGAAATAAGAAACAGAGAACTGTACAAAAATAAATATATATATCAAAAATCAGGTTAAAGGTGGTATATATTAGAGAATGTAGCATGAAAATGCTCCAGATTTTTAAATAGTATCTTGTCAAAAGGATGGATGAGAATATATTCAGAATAATCCAGACAATAAAATATTCTAAATGTACACTTTTCCACAATTCTTTAATTTCTGTGCATATTTACTAGACAAGTAGTCCTCAGCGGATAACCATTCATTCAATAACCATTCAAAGTTCCAGGTAAGATAGGGAGCATATAAATTGAATAAGTAAATAAAATTACAAAGGCCCTGAATGGAGTACTTAAACTGCCTGCCCAGCCATGTTTGCATCATACCAACCTCATGTACTTGCCTGCCCACTTGCCTACTTGTAAACCATCCAGGACTTGTGATTTTTGCTGGCTTCTCCATTGACTTTTCTTTTTGATAGCCAGCAGGCAGTTGTGAGAAGGTTCTTGTTTAATGGTCCATGATGCTCACAGTGTGACTAGCAGAGTTGGGGTAGATGCATACATAACATCATACAATATAACTGCATCACTTAGCAACAAAAATTCAGTCCCAATTACTATTATTAAGTTAGAACTACTTCTATATGCTTTGAATGTCTGACATGGCCAATACTGCTTACAAGTTTTCTTGAAAATGCAAGCACTTAAAAACCTTTGAAATAATAATGCAGGGTTTAAAAACCAAAACAAACAAACAAACATAACTTTCCTGCACTGATTTCAAAGAGTCATTCTGAATTTTTCTAAACACTTGCCAAACACTCGTTTCTTAAGCAATAAAGTTTGCAATTATTCTGGAAAACCTTTTCACAGCTTTTGTAATAATGCAGTATTGATACTACATTTTTACTGTTAGCATTTCTTATAAAGTTAATGAGTATGAATTTGAGATGGGAAATAAAGCAGTGACTGTATGGGAGGTAGAAGAAAACATTGTGAGGCACAATGTTGGTAAAGCAATTAAAATCCAGAGTATAGAATTTCCCTGGTCTTAGAGAAACGATTGCAGTAAAATACTTTGTACCTTTTAAACTACAAATTAATCGAACCATTTCAGTGTTTTCATTGTCTCTACTGAAAGCATCATCATTAGGTTCAGTCTCCAATTCCATATTATTCAATTTTTATAAGTGGTTTGGATGCAAAATGGAAGGAATGTTTATTAAATTAGCAGACAGGACAAAATGGGAGGAAACAGCATATATCCTAAGTAAATTTTGCCCTATGTTACGACCTTTCTTGACACTGTTTTTAAGTGAATCATTGCAGTTGTTAAGTTAGTAACACAGTTGTTCAGTGAATCTAGATTCCCTATTGATTTTGCTTGTAAGAAAGTCATAAAAGGTGATCACACTGCAGCTGTCATAAATATGGATCACTGCAGCTCTCATAAATACGAATCAGTTGTCAAGTTTCTGAATTTTGATCACATGGCCTGGGGATGCTGCAATAGTCATAAGTGTGAAAAACAATCTTAAATCACATTTTTTTTCAGTGCCTTTGTAACTTTGAATGTTCTCTAAATGAACTGTTGCACGTTGAGGACTACCTGTACTTGATTCTCAACTGCATATCCGTCAGCAGTGTGATTTGACTTCAGAAAGAGCAAATGGGATTTAACTTGAAGACCTGTAGCAGGAGTAATTGTTCCACTTTATTCTGAGTTAGTCAAAGGTCACCAATTGAGGAAATTGGAAATATTTAACCTTGAGCAGAAGTAGCCGAATGAAGTATGATAGCACTCTTCATATACTTGAAAGGAGGATGTAACCTAGAAGAAGGTCAAGCCCAGATCTCTTTTGCCCTGGAGTGCAGGGCACAAAATAATGGATTAGGTTCCAGGAAAGCAGATTCTGATTGAATGTTAGAAAAACTTCATAAAGAAGAGCAGTTTGACTGGAAGCTCAAAGATAATGGGCTTCCCTTTCCTGTTGGGGTTTAAGCAGAACCTCAACAGCCATCTGCTTTAATTTGGACTCCTGCCTGGAGCAGAAGATTGAACCTGAAAGCCTAAATTGTCCTTTCTCATGCTGTGCTTCTATCAACACTGTGCTATATGTATGAATCTTTAAAGAAGAAGAAAAAACTTTGCATGCAGAACAAATAGCTCCAATCTAATAAACCAGTCTCTTTCATCAGAATACTTCATTGCGTATTCCAGGAATATTCAGAACATTTTAGAAAATAATGAGGCCTAAAACAAATATTTGTTTAATTCTCTGTGTGGATGTATCCATGTCTCTCTCTGGGCATATCTGTGATGGAATATAGTGAGAAGATGGATCCGTAGAGAGAGAGAGTATGAATTCCAAAGGAATGAGGCAACTCAGCCCACATATCATGTGTAAGGAAAATAGAATGAAGACAGCCCCACCCTAATAGTTCACTGAGCATATTGTAGATGCACATAGTAGAGTCTTCAGTCTAACAAAGATTGTGTCCATAGGCGTGAAACAATAAAGATCTCAACTTGGAATAATTACTAGATGCCATCCTTGATTTTGGGGCTGACAGTATCCTGTTTTTTACTGCTTAACTGTAGCTTCCATAATTTATTATGTACATTTTAAATTTATAAAACAGATTTCATGCCTTTGACTGACATTTGGATAAATAGGATGATAGGTTTATTTTGGTACAAACTGCCACCTATGTTATGTCCTTTTGAACAAAAGAAGAAGAGCAAGGACTTGATTTGTATTTTGAGCTCTGGATTTAGGACATTTGAAACAACCATTTGTAGTACAGAACATAGTGTGCATCTGCAGTGCCAATATATATTGTTGCTAATATATATTGTATATTGTAAGAAGACGACAGAGGATGAAGGATGAAGATTATGACAATCCTTCAAGGTTGAACCCATGGTGAGAATGATGAATGGTAATCCTGCAGACTTGCATCTTATTTATGACAAAGGGATTGCCAAAAATATCTTATACTTCATGCTATACACCAACCATTCCCTTCTCCCCTCAAAATAACAACAATTTTTTGTGTGATAGCTGGGTCCACCTTTTCAGGGATTGTTTTTCTCATTAAAGGAATAAGTCTGTGGTAAGAAATATTCCCTCTGTGACTCAGCATTGTCATTAGAAATTCAAGTAATCTCTACAGTATAAACATCATTTACCAGATTAGTTCAATATCCTAGTTATATGGAGATAATTGCAATTATCTGATAATATTCTGGTTGAATGTCAGTGCATTGTGAATGGGGTAAACTCTGAATGTTGATATGGGAAACACAGTTGTGAAAATACCATGTACAGAATGCAACAATGTTCTCTTTCTTTTGTTTTGTTTTGAATGTGGATTAGAAGCATTAAACATATTCTGGCATCCCTGCCTTGCTTCAAACTGTTTCCAATTTGTTTCTAAACTCGGGTGAAAGTTCTGGTATGGATTTATAAAGCTTTTGCAGATTTGAAAAAAAATGGAAATGTCTATGCATACTTATTAATGGTTAAAGACAATAACCAAGATTCCATGGTGAGTGGCTATTTGTTCTGAACCATAACTCGTAAACATTATAGAATGAGTCAAATCCATTATTATCCTGTGATATTAAAATGTTCTCTTCAGAAATATTTGGCAGCCATATTGTTTTTTCTTTAATCCATCTTCAAAATAAGATCTTATATTTTTAAGAAATTATCCTAGGCCTTTTTTAGTGCATATTTGTAGTTTTGCATACTTTGTTGTTTTCTTCATTTTTCTACTGAAAATTGATGGTCTTTTATTATATTTATATAAATAAATACTTAAAACCACTGTGAGTATGAATGAATAAGTAATAGAACAGAATAATAGTTGGAATAACAGTTGGAAGGGACTTTAGAGGTCTTCTAGGCCATACCACTGCTTGGGCAAAAAAAACCTATACCATTTCAGGCAAATGGTTATCCAGTCTCTTCTTAAAAACTTCCAGTTAGGAGCACCCACAACCTCTAGAGGCAGGTTGTTCCACTGATTAATTATTCTAACTCTCAGAAAATTTCTCTTTAGTTCTAGGTTGGTTCTCTCCTTGATTAGTTTCCATTGCTTCTTGTCCTGCCTTCAGGTGTTTTCTGGTTAATAGGTTAACTCCTTCTTCTTTGTGGCAATCCCTTGAATATTGGAACATTTTATTATATTAGTGTGTTTGTGTTTGTAAAAAGCCTAGTTTATGTCCCATATAGCCCAGATAGCCAGAAAGTAGATTAAGGACCATTAATAAATTTTGGGTGATTTAGAATAGGAAGCCAAGAACTTATTTTGGGTCCAGCCTCCCTGCAGTAGATGGTGGCATTAAATCAGTGGCCCCAGGGGTGAAATTTAGTCAGATCGCACCACATCGCCTGAACTGGTAGTGGCGATTTGAAATTGGCCCCGCCACCTACCCCTGCCCTTCTATTTCCTTATATGAGCTTCAGGTTTTTTGTTTCTTACCTTAATCAGCTATTTGGCACATCTACAGAGCCTTCCTGATGATCCCGGCTGCCTCTGGTGCCTGTAAATGGGGTTTAAAGAGCCGTTTGGCATGCATGTGTACGCACCAAACCAGTAGCAAAACCAGTAGGATTCCACCCCTGAATGACCCCCCAAATCTTTTGGGCACCAGAGACAGATTGGTGGAGTGAGGTTTTTTTTCATGGAGCAGAAAGAGCTTGGCATCTCGCAGATGGGTTTTGCTTGTTTGCGTGGCCCAGTTTCTGGCATGTTGTGGACTGGTGCCAGTCCACAGACTGGGGTTTGAGGACCTGTGCATTCGAGAATCCTAGGGTAATCACAAAGTGATCTAATCATGATAAGGGAGACACCAAGAACTCCCCCAATTTCTGATCACATGGTCACTGCTCCTATGGAAATATCAGATCCACTGTGTGATCCCTGCACTATGGCTCAGGATGACTTTAATAGTCATGAAGTCATGAGTCATCTCAGACCTCTCTTCTAAAGAAGGAATAATCCTCCAAGAACATAAATCTGGGAAACTCCACTGCGAAGAGAAATTGAATCAAGTTGCTCCGGTAGAAAGTTCCTGTGCAGTGACCCAATAATCCCAAATGATCCCAGAGATGATCTTAATGAACAAGAATCTTATATCTGGTGATCGGTGGTGCAGTGCTTATGAAAGCTGTAAAACACCTCAGAAGACAATTGCCAAATGTCCAACCCTGCTCCGAGGTCTTGGTGTTTATTCCCCACTTCTAGACCCAGACAGATCTTGATAATGCATGCCAGGTTTGTTTACAATAATAGACTTAGAAAGGACCTTGGAGGATTTATAGTCCAACCCCCTGCTCTTGCTGGAGAGATATACTATTTCTGATAAATGGCTATCCAGTTTCTTCTTAAAAGCCTCCAGTGATGGGGCACCCATAACTTCTGAAGGCAATTTGTTCCACTGGTTAATTGTTGTCACTATTTGGAAGTTTCTTCTTAGTTCTAGGTTGCTTCTCTCTTTGGTTAGTTTCCATCTGTTACTTCTTGTCCTGCCTACAGGTGCTTTGGTAAATAAGTGGACCCCTCTTCCTTGTGGCAGTCCTTCAAGTATTGGAAGACTGCTATCAGACTAGGTATATGTAGTTCCTGCAATCATTCTTTATGTGTTTTAGCTTCTAGGCTCCTAATCATTTTGTTGTTCTTCTGTGAACTCTTTCTCAGCATCTTTTTTGTATTGGGGTGACCAAAACTGGATGCAGTATTCTAAGTGAGGTTTTAGGAAGGCTTTGTAGAGTGGTGCTAGTAGTTCATGTGAGCTTGATTCTATCCCTTTTATGCAGCCTAGGATTACATTGGCTTTTTTGGCTGCTGTCACACACTGTTGGCTGGCATTTAGATGGTTGTCTACTAGGACTCCAAGATCCCTCTCACAGTTACTACTGTTGAATCAGGTTTCATCTACTCTGTACCTGTACTTTTGATTTTTCTTGCCTAAGTGTATAATATTGATGATTTTCTCATCAATGTTAAATCACTAATGAGGAAGCCTGGTATTAAGAAACACAGCCAGAAGCCAGGGTTTGCTGTTTTTAGAAGACAGTTTTATTTCAACAGGCATACCATCCTAAAATTTATCCATCTTGAAAGGAGTGCTTGATTTCTTATTGTTGCTTTTGATATTTTGATTTATTTATTTCTTTGTTTATAATTTTAAGCTGCAATTTATCAACAACAGTATTTTGACTTGGGTGGATAATAAAACCTGAAAAATAAATAAATAATTGGGTAAAAGAACCATATATATAGTCAACTGACTATTTATTTATTTGATTTATATAGCTGTTTACGTATTCAGAAGCAATCTGTTCTTGAATTTTTAATACATGTTCCCTTCTTTGAACCTGATTCTAACAAGATTTTAATTAAAAAATAAAGTAGATCAACCAAATTGAACATCTGGGCAATGCTGTCCTAAAGTACCAATTTTCACAGAATTTTTAAGTTCATTGTTCAGTTATGAATGTGCAGTTGGGTCAAGTCATGAATATAAAAATACTTTTCAATACGTTGTCTTGTTTAACATCTTTTCAAATAAATGTTTTGAAGATGTTATATGACTCATATTGGATCATGAACATAAACAACTCTTGTTTTGAATTGTTAAGCTTGTTGTTCAATTATATTACAATTTATAGTTATGTCTGACAACAGTTTCCTAAGATGAAGATTTGGTTATAAGTCAAGAATATGCAAATTAAATTAAAACTATGTTAAAACTAAATTAAAACTAAAAATATGCAAATTAAATTATTTGTATTTAGATCCCCTCCAATCGGGCTTCAGGCCTGGGTTCAGCACGGAGACGGCCTTGGTCGCATTGGTAGATGATCTCTGGAGAGCCCGGGAGAGGGGTTGTTCCTCTGTCCTGGTCCTATTAGACCTCTCAGCGGCTTTCGATACTGTCGACCACAGTATCTTATTGC
>JAEANM010022808.1:0-11514 GCA_017656035.1 Myanophis thanlyinensis
ATAAATAAATAAATCAATAAATAAATAAAAATGGAGCTCCAGAGGGCTTTAGGCAGCCCTCCAGAGCTCCATTTTCTCTGGCAGAGTGTTGCAGGAGGCCATCATAGCTGAAAACAGAGCTCAGGAGCCCATTTTTGCTGGCTCAGCCCATCACAGGCACCACTGACACAAGTGATGTCAAGTTGGGCATGCCCACCCTGGCCCCCTGAGGTCAAACGCAACCCTGATGTGGCCCTCAATTAAATCAAGTTTGACATCCCTGGTCTAAAGTCAAGAAAGCCTGATAAGCAGCTAAAGCAAGGTTCAAGAACAGCAACACAACAAGGATTGCAACCGCCCTGATAAGTGACCTTTCTTAGTCAGGAACAAGATTGCTATGGGAAAATGTAGTACATAGTGATTCAATGCATATAGTAAAATTGAGTGTAGAGACTGTGTTGGCTTGAACTACAACTATTACATTAAGGAGTCCAGAACATTTCTTACCATTGAATTCCATTTTGTTAGATATAGCACAGTGTTTAAATCTGCAATCATTCTTCTCTGTCTTGAGCCTATTTTCTGGAGTATTGGCTATTCCTACCAACTTGGTGTCATTTGCAAATTTGATGAGTTCACTTTTAGATCATAAATCTAAATGATTTATGAAGATATTGAAGAGTACTGAGAAAGAGGATGCTGGAATAAATTTGCTCCAATTCATATGATTTGAGAGACTGACTTGAGATTTAAAAAAATTGTCTTGTAATGTTGATATAATAATATAGATCAGGGGTCTCCAAGTTTGGCAACTTTAAGACTTGTTAACTTTAACTCCCTGAATTCCACAACCAGCCATGTTTGTTAAAGTTGCCAAGTTTGGAGATCCCTGAAATAGATATTAATAGTACTGTATATTGTATTGTCAATATAATGCTAAAAAAGAGACTCATTATTTTAACAGTAACAGTTTAATGCACGGATGTCAAACTCAATCAAATCATGGGCTGTATTGTGGTGTTTTTTGCCTTTGTGGAACTGGGGTGGGTGTGGCCTGCACGTGACTATCTGGCCTGTGGGCCGCCAGTTTGACAGGCTGGTTTAGTGACTGAGTGACAGATGTAAAAGTTTAGCTTTTTTTTCACTTTCCTTTTTAAAGTAAGAACAGATATTGACCTCCTGGTTGTATAGTACTAAATTATTTGGATAGTAACACCATCTTATTATCTGATCAGATTTGGGGAATGGGCTGGTAGGATCATTTTCACAGACCTGACAGTAGTGGAAACTGAGGATTTTATAAGTATGCATGTAACCCTGAGTAAAGAAAGAAATTGGAGAAATAATGACAAGAAGAAAATCAGGTCTGCTCCTCAATTTTTTTTGCATAAAGAAAATGGGACTTACAGGAAAGGTTCTTATCAGGAAGCTGCAGGAGAACTTGTGGTTTCCTTCAGTTGATGGGACATTGGGAGAGGTTGCATAGCTCCTTATTCATCTTCCTGGGAGAAAAAAACTTACTACTCGTTTGTGTCTCATATGACACAGATGTTTTATTGACTTATTTCATTTATATCCTGCTTATCATTCAGGAAGCAAAGGTGGACTACAAAGTACTCTTTCCTATTTTCCCCCCACAGCATTAACTCTGTGGTAGGTTGGATTGAGAGTGTGACTGGCTCAAAGACACTCAGTGAGCCTCTGTGGCTGAAGGTAGACTAGAATCTGGGTCTCCTTGTTCCAACTCCCAACTCCTTAACCACCACTACATTATCCTGTTTCCTAAAAGTCAGAAGATGAATGGGGGCAAAGTTAAATAATTAAAGTGTCCTCAGTGAAACAAGTCTACTTCAAGTGCATTTGTTAATGAAAAGTGGTTTACATTTGGTATGCCATGGTAGTGTTATTAAGGGGGGGGGGAAGCAGTCTTCCCTGGTCAGATGCTTTCAAGATATGTTGAATGGGAACTCCTATAATGTTAGACCAACATGACTAGCAGCTATAATTATGAAAGCTCTTTAGCAATAACAGTTAGGTGGGAGGCACCGAATATAGGAAAAAAAATAGAGCTGTCCACCTGCTGCTGCCCAAAGGGCTAATGTATTGAAGGCTAATTTTATGCATCAATATGCCTTCCTTGGGAAGTGACTACTGAACCTGGATATCTTGAAATCTAGATTCACATGTTTATGCATAGGAAACCAATTAGTTACCTTGCAATTATGTAAAATAAAAATATGAAAAAGCAACTATGCAGATCCTGTAAATTAAAAACATCTCTCAGAATCCAGATGCTAAAACATGTAGATTGAAGCACAGATCACAAATATTCATATTCAGGAGATACAAATTGCTCTATTAGTTGCAGAATGCTTAGTGTATATGAATGCCTACAGTTAGTATATAGCATCCATATATTAGCACAAATACTCAAATGCAAATGTTTATTAACACATACACAATAGCTCAAACACATTCATTGCCCCATATCCTCCATTAGCTCTAGCATCTGGGTTCCTAGGGGAATGTTGAATGCACTAGGAAGACGTTTCTCCTGCCAGCTCTGTCCCAGGAGGACAGTATAGTCCAATCCAGATTGGTTTACAGTCCCTGTTGGGATCCCGCCTAGTTAAATAGAGACTTCCCTACTGAGTAGGTATTCTTCCTTTTTCTCCTGTTTAATCCCCCAGCCCTGTGTCCAAGCAAGAAGGAACACTTTGCAAATTATAATCTTAGTGCTGCAGATGCTGCTACTCCCTGTTGAGTTTGGTGTTGTTGTTTGATAACATTTTCTGACTAACTTGGAATTCACAAACTGCCTGTCCTGTACAAGAGCTCAGCAGCAGATACCAAGCTTTTTACCAAAGCACATCCATTGTGTCATAGAGATCTAGCTAAGGTTTCCCATTGCAAACATACTAATATGTTTTCATTTTCTCTTTTCATAGTAAATTAGAAATGCAGCAAAATTGATTAGTTGAAATGTTTGCTTTAGAAGTTTTGTAAATTATTCTCAGCAGAGAAACCATGTCAGCTGAAATCCTGAAATCCATTGTGATGTATCTTTAGAAAGTGACCTTAGAAAACAGTATAACAAGCAGCAAAGATTGGGAGATTTTGGAATGGACATCATACAGCACATCAGGGCAAATTGCTGATGCCATCAGTTTTGCATATATGCACACTATGCAACTTTTGCCGTTATCCCATCAAGCAAGGATGGTACTTAGATACACAATAAACAAAGAATTCCCATAGCTTCCTGTACAGCATTTACAATATACAGACCACTGGTTTTCCTTCACAGAGTGGGTGGATTAAGCTGAGCTACTACCATTACCGTACATATTTCCTTGCAACTGGCTAACTACAGTGGTCTTTTGGTTCTCACATCATTACTCTATCTGGCAGCTTGTGATACTGTAGCAAGAGTAGTTACAATGTTCTATGATTATAGAAATAGCAATATCACAGTTTTGCAGTTATTTGTGAGTTTGTTGCTCACAGTTCCCCTTCTGAATTTGACTGATTTTTGTTTCCTTTTTCTGAGTTTTATCCCATGTATTGATTAAAAAAAAACCCTCCTTTAATCGGTGCAAAGATTATGCAAAGATTGCCTTTTTACACAGTGAGTTATTTTGGGGAAACAACTTGTTTTATACTAGCATCTTCTGTTTTGAAAGAATTGCATCTGCCAGAATTCCTGCCAAACATGGCTTAACTCATTTAAGGATCACATCAACTACTTGAACCTTATCAGAATTTTAAAGTTCTATAGAGAAACTTATCTTCATAAGGAGTGGGTATGTATTTATGGATATTCAAAGTTACAACAGCCACAGAACAGGAGCTCTTTGACCTGTAAAGCCACCTCTGCTTGTCATAAATGGTTACACTGCCCCCTGTAGACATGTCACCTTGACAACTGGCTATAGCATTCTGCAGTCATGTGATGGTGATTTGTGATTTTTTTTTTTTGCCAATTTCTGGCCCTAAACATCCATTCTATTGAATGGGTTTGGTTAAAGACTGCACTGTTCACTTAATGACCTCAGCATTCATTTAATGTCCATGTGTTTGCTTAATGCCTGCTGTGTAAAAGGCTAGAAAACTACTTCCAGTCATGTGGAAGCCTGGCTTATGACCTTAATGACCATAATTTCAGGCATAAACTGAGGACTACTTGTATTTTAAAAGGGCCAGAATGAGAAGAGCTGGGTTGATGCTTTTATATGCCATGGTCTCAAGGCAACAACTGAGATAGAGAGATATATTGGTAAAAGTTTATTCAGAGCCTTTATCCATAGTTTAATCCAACCATAGTTTACCCATCAGTTTTGCTGTATCTAAACTACCATATTGACTGAAATAGTATAACGGATTTATAAACCCTTTTAGTTTCAAAAGTGGCTGTGATGGTTTCTTGGCAATTCCTTTACTGCGTTATGTTTCTTCTCCCCTAACTCTAAACACACATTTCTTTCCAATCTGTTCATTCTTCTCTCTGATCCTATCTCCTGGTTCCTTTGTTCCTAATTCAAGAGATAATGTAGGACTTTGGTAATTTCCCTGGGTTTGGTTTCTTGTAAAATCTTCTTCATAGATGAAAAGTATGTATGTATTTGTAGGTCTGTATATTGCTTTCTCACTATATTATTGGCAGCAGCTGGTTTCATGAGCTATAAAATTCCTGTCCTATTTTTCAGAAACTCTTTTTGCCCCTTTCCTGATAGAAATAGGATTCCCATTGCATTGAAGTAGCACAAAACCAGCAAGTTAAGGAAATGCAGAAATGATGGGTTTTCAAAAAGCCACCAAAGTGAAACATTGCATAGAGATTGTGAGTGACATTGTGTTGTATAAATAGTATGTGGTCCTGCAAAATACTTTCAAGGTATATACTTTCTCTGTAGCTTTTTGTAAATTATCATGGCAAACTATTCTAGAACTACATGAACGTCAAGCTTTTCCCTAGTATTGTGCATGAAGGAAGACTGTGTGTAGAGTCCACTGTCCTTTGGAACTTCAATTTGACCATTTTGGATAGATGATGGTTTGGACAAAGCACAATCTGTGTCTTTTAAATGAATTCAGATTTCAGCAGCAAATCCAGAAGAACGTTAACAACCTCTTGGCCCTCTTCTTCCACATGGCCTGGATGCAGCTTCACTGCTGATTTTTTCAGCTCTTTCCTTTATCCTCCTTCACCTACCACTATGCTTGAATTCATCACGACATTCTCATCTGGACTTCCTTGTACCTTCCTTTCCTGCTGCTATTACTTTGCATCTAACTGCCAAACTTACCTTACTTCTGGACTACCATATTGTATTCTTTCTTTCCTTGCCACCTGTACTTAGCCAACAGATGGTGTTTACTTCCCCTTTGCTATGTGCCTTCTTTCCCCTCTGCTGCTACCCCCATGTGCACAACAACCTGCTGCATTTTTCATAACTATATGCTGTTGATTTTACTTTGCCTTGCTGCATCCCAATCATGTTCTTGATCATGTTCAGACAAACCATATTTCTTTCATTCTGTTCATGGGCCATTCAGTACTGACTGATCTATGCATAGAATATTCCATGTACATAGTACTTTGTATATCCATAGTTTCTAATCATGTGCTTCATTGTTTAATTATAAAAAAACATGGAGTTGGGCGTTCAAGCTATCAAGTTCATGTTCATCAGCTGCATGCAGAAATTGCTGCATTCAGTCATTCATGCCCTTGTAATCTTTCATTTGGACTACTGCAACATGCTCTACATGGGGCTACCCCTGAAGAGTATCTGGAAGCTACAATTGGTCCAGAATGCAGCAGCCGACTCTGCTGGTTGGTTTGGAGCCCTGATGAAGAATGGAGGTTTTTTTTGGTGCAGTGATGAAGAAGACACCACTGCTGCTCTGCTCCAAACCTCTGGTTTTTCTATCTGTATTTATTGAAATTTTAATCTCTTTTATATTGATAATTGTTTTTATATTCCTATTTTTAAATTGTATTTAAGCCACCCAGAGTTGCCTCAAATTGGAAGATGAGTGGCATATAAATTCAATCAATCAATCAAAAGTAATTCCTGACAGACGAGTAACTAGTATTTGGCTGAATATATTCAGTGAAGGGGAATCTACCACCTTCCTGAACAATGTACTGCTCTTACTAATAGTATGTTCATGTAACATAAATTCATTTATTCTGAATCCTGTTCTCTAAAATGATGAAAAATAGGTTGGGACCTTCTTCTGTGTAACATCCTTTCAGATATTTGAAGAACTGTATCATTTTTCCCTTCCTTCTGGTTTTATCAAAGGAAAATATTCCCAGTTTATTCACTCTCTTTTTAATAGGATTAGTTTGTAATCTCCTGATCCTCCTAGTGGCCCTTTTGTGATTCTGCTCTAATTTATCTGAAATTTTTTAAAATGTATACAGATCTGGGTACAGTAGTCAAATGAAGTATAATGAATCTAGAGTAACATTACAGTCTTATTTCATAATTGTTTATTTAAAAGATTTATACGACCAATCATCTTAAACAACTCTGGAAAACTTACAATTATAAACTCAATAAATACATAAAACATGAAAACAATAACATAATAAACAAAAACCCTCTGCCATATCAATTCCCCTTGGGATGCCTCACAAAAAGGCCTAGTTTTCTTCTTCCATGTCTTCTACCCACACCATTCCAGAACCTCAGTAGAAAGCCAGGCCTTAATGGCCTTCTGAAAGGCTAGAAGGGCAGGGGCCTATCAAATTGCTATCACAAGATAGGGGCAGCCATGAAAAGGTTAAGTAAAAAACTAAGGTCTTGCTAGATGGCAAGATATCAGGGAGGGGACCGGGAGCATGCCCATCCTATCTGGTTTAGTGGGAAAGGTGACTATTCTTGGTTATTTGCAGTCTTGCAAATAACCAGGTCCTGTGCCAGGTAGCGCATAATCAGCACCTTGAATTGCCCCCAGAAGAAAAGTGGAAGCCAGTGTAGCTCACACAACAAAGGTGTAACATGGATAGGTAACCAATATGGTATGTGCTGCTGTGTTCTGCACAAGTGGTCTTCAAGGGCAGCACCATGTAAAGTGCATCGCATTAATCCAGTCTGAAGGTGTGACTGATTGTGAGCAAAGACTTCCTGGTTCAGGAAAGAATACAGCTGGTGCACAAGATGAATCCCTAGCCATGGCTGCTACCTGCTCATCAAGTAAGAGCCCTGAGTCCAGAAGGACCAAGTCTTTAAGACTTGCAAGATTCTGTTTACATAGACTTATAGTACAATAGTTTGTTTTCCTGACTAGCTTACCTGGGAGGGCTGAGAACAGTCCTGCAAATCTGAAAGTACAAACTTCCTGACATCACTTTTAACTGCTTGATCCATTAGAGTGGATTTTTAACTTTCTTTCTCTGACAATTAAACTTCTGGAGGCTCCTGCTTGTCTTTCTGATTGTTTCCTAGGCAGCGTCTTTATGTGTTTCACAACTCCCTGTATTGATGGTTTGTTATAATTAATATGTTGAAGTTGGACCTGGGAGACCCAGCTTCAAATCCAAACTTGATCTTAGAGCTCACAGGGTGATTTTGGGGTGAGTCATTTTCTTGGTTCAATTTATTTCACAGGAATGCTATGAAGTTAAAATTAGAGAGGAACCCTTTCCCCTTCCAAGCTACCTTGAGGTTTCAGAGATAATGGGGGGATATAAATATAATAAGAAATAAGTTAAATTCAGCAAAGCACAGAAATTGCAAATACTTATCTTGATAATATCTTCTAAAACTAGTTGATAGCTATTAATGACTATCAATTTAAACATAACAAGGAAATCTCAGAATCTAGAGCAGATTCTAATTAGTGGGTTTAAGAAGCGAAAAAATAAAAACCAAGAACTTCCACGTCTTTAGATGGGACATGGTTTGGCACTTGATGCTTGGCTATTCTTGTGGTTGAAAAAAAAATAGAGTATACAAAATAATCAAAATCACATAATATTATTGAGGCTGGATATTTTGTTGTCTTACTCAATTTTGAGAAAATACAGTTCTGGCGTTTTGCTTTAGAAAAGAAAACAGAAGAGATCAGAACTGCTTCAGTACCTTTAGTTAAGCATGCCCCTCCACAACAAGACAAATGTTTGGGTAAATCCACCTAGAGATAAAGCTGTTTGTGAATGTGATACTTCACTGAGTCCCCGCTTAAAAAAAAGAAAAAAAAACTCTGCATGTTCTCTTGTGGCAATGGTGATCAAATTTGCATCATCTGCAGCACGAGTTCTTGTGAATCTAAGAACTGCAGAACAGACAAGGCCTGGGTGGCACTCTGTGAGCAAGTCAGAATCTTTGTCTCTAGAACTTGCTCTGGAGGAGGAAAATCAAGGGCTCTGTTCAGAAGGTCTGAAGAAAGCACTTAAACTTTCTGAAACAATTGACAGGAAGCACCTGCTCGGCAGTGGCCTCTACACCTGCAGCATTTACGCTGCTTCCAATTTATTATTCTAGTAAGTCACAGAGCAGACTTGCCTGTTTCACTGATGGTAATGCACAAACAGAATGATAAGAAATGCCGGATAGCCAGGGTAAGGATTTGCTATCAGACTGATACTCTGTTTTTGTGTTTTCTATAGAAATTACCCTAGGTTCCAGAAAATATTGATCTTGCATTCCCAATGACTTCGAGCCTGAATTCTGTGCACATGCTTTGCAAATTTAATTTAATTTTCTGAATTTTTCATATTTCCCAGTGTATTGTAACCATTGCTTTCCAATCTTAGCAAGTGGAGGGGGCACCTGAAAAAAAGGCTTGAGTTTCTGAACAGCTGTGTCTCTTATAATCAGAGGAAATGCTGCTTGTCTGAGAGTGGCATCCACTGCCACGTGGTTGGATCAATGGCCATAAAGCTGTGTCCATGTGATTTATGTCTCCCAGAGCAGCAGTGCTAGCTGCACAGTGTGCAGTAAAAAGCCTGCTGAACCAGGACATACAATGGAACTGAAAAGAAAGCTGCAGGTATAAAAGGGGGTGGGCTGGGGAAGATGGGTACTGTAGGATTTCTAAGTATATATTTTGGAGGTAGAATACATCAATGCCTCCTGCTGGTGACTAAATGGGACTTTTGCCAGCTGCATCCCAATCCATCTGGCATTCATCCAGTGCATCTTAAATTATTAACTTGACCATGGCCAGAATCAGCTGGAGTTGCTGCATCTCAGTGGGTCTTGAATCTAAGTCACATAGCTTCAAGACTGCTGTATATCTAGGATGTCTTCACAAAGCTTTCCTCATCTTGGCAACTGGTTGTTTTAGGCTATGACTTTCAGAATTCTTAACCAGAGTGGCTTTATTTTTGTAGGCTTAAAATACTAGCCACCTGGAGGGCACATATTGAATAAAGGTAGAGAGTAAGATCTAGTGCTTATAAAGTACATATTTTCCATTTCCCCTGTGTTGCTTCTAGGATTGAAAAAAAAAAAAGAAATGACAGATTAAGTTTATTTAAACTACAATAGTTGACCAAAGTTGTTGGTTGACCAATAGTTGACCATTCTTCCAGGTCTAGCCAGCCCAGAATTTTTTTTCATTTTCCCCGACACCTCGAGAAGAATTTCTGAATGTTTGTTTTAGTTATGCTGAAGGGTGAAAGGCAATTCTCTTTTACGCAGTGCCAAATTAACATACATCACTATACTTCTAGTTGTGTGTTCTGCCAGAGAAGCTATTTGCTTCATTTATTTTCTAGTGCCATGGATATACACATGCACATATACAAAAACATGTTGTATGTATGTATATTATTGCAACACTATTTCATGTGGCGTCTCAAATCTTGATTCATCTTATCTCTGCCACAAAACCATTGATTAGGAATACTCAAGCTCAGTTCTACTGGTGTAAAAAATACGTTTCACGGAGTTATTTTGATAGCAAATTCAATAAAGCCTATAACATGGTTTGCAAATTAGAAATGCCATAGTAACTATAACACTTGTTTCTAAGATTAGGGGTGTTGTAATTTGTTTTAATATTTCATTTTCTATGATAGTAATCAGTTCTAGAAAATCAAATTTGGTGTTTAGGTTAACTTGGATATCCTTCTCAGTATGATAGCAACTGGAAAGGAGAAAGGGTTTGTAATAGTATCTTTTGTAATATTCTGCAACATACCATATACAGTTTGTTGTAATATCTTTACAACAAAGAACTGTAAACATTCACTTTAATTAGGAAGCATGAATTTTGGAAAGATAATAGATTAAGAAATATTCATCATCAATACCTCTGTGCTGAGATAGTTCATTTCCCTTAATTATCTCATTGATACTTTTCATTATGTAAAATTAGAATGACACCATCTAATTCATGAGGTAGGGAGGATTTTCTTCAGAAAGGTTATGGTAAAGGTTTATATTGTCATTGTCATCACTGAACTTTAGGTTTATCTGAAAAACTGGATTGTAACTAGTCCTTTTGAGTTTTCCATGACTATTCAGCATTCTGTCACAAAATATGCCGCTCAGCATTTGGGGAATAATGACTCATGTCTCTGCTATCATAGTGAACCATAATTGGACCAACACACTTCCCAGTCATCATCACTGAAGCCATAGCAGCTGGTTATGCCAAATGACAGATCCACAATCTCTTTGTTGCTGCCAGAAGGAACAATTTACCCTGTTGCTATTCATCCACTTGTAACAAGTATTTTCCGCAAACCTAAATTGGTAAAAAGACTGTTGCTAGCCTTTTAAATTTGGGTATTTATGTACGTATATGTATATGTATACAGACACACACACAGAGTTTTGCATTTCATTTAGTAGCATAGGAGCAATTGGAGGAATGTCTAATACTGCCTTTGTTTAATATGCTAAAATTCTATGTTGTACTTGATCTGAGAATATGGTAGTGGCTAAGGCTTTTCATTCCAGCTGTAGGACCTTTATTATTTCCCTACTCTTCTCTCTTGAGGTTAACTAGCTCTATAGTTAGTTATCTGTAATATCTGGGTGTTATGCAGAATACGGTATTTAGTTTAGTTTTATATTCCACTATATGAGCTGACCAGCTAGTAGAATTAAGATGAACATTTTTGAAAACATGTTTTCATACGATTATGATGTAAACCAACGTTTATTTTGTTAAGTAATAGGCGTGATAGTTTAGACTCAAATTCCATGGTGCTGACCATTGGGCATCCAGGTCGGGCCTCGAAAGAACTGTAATCCATATCATCTAGCATCAGGTTGCCTATTTGTTATGTAATTAATTTCAAACAAGGTGTAGAACGTTGGCTTTGGGGGAGGTTTGCAAAAAATAGGATTCAACAGTCATTAAGTAAGATAATTTGAACATTTTACCTAGGATGGTGGATTCTCGCAACATGCTAAAATAAAAAGTGATAGTTTGTGGTTTAATGTACTTTGCAAATGCAGGGAAATAGATTAACAAACAATAATTTGTATATGGCGGGTATAGGGGGCCACATCAGGTTCAGGGAGTGCGCCCCCGTTGGTTACGTACGGTGGCGCGCTCCGACCC
>JAEANM010022809.1:0-11514 GCA_017656035.1 Myanophis thanlyinensis
CTTAATAGAATTCAAAGATCAGCAAGAGTTCATAGTCTACATATGGCGAATCTCTCTCTCCCCTCTCTCTTTCCCACACACACACACACACACAAAGGTAAAGGAGTTCTTGTAGAGTATATTCTGTTAGTTGTCTGGGGTGGTGCTCATCTCTATTTCAAGGCAATTGAGCCAGTGCTGTCTGAAGATATTTCTGTGGTCAAGTGGCTAACATGACATCATGGAGCGCTGTTGCCTTCCCACTGTAGCATACCTATTTATCTACTTATATTTGCATGCTTTGAATTGCTAGGTTGGCAGGAGCTGGGGCCAGGTCAGGAGCCCACCCTGTCACTTGGCGCTCAGGTCACTAACCTGGGCTATGGCTTTCTAACCAACAAGCCTAGCAACAGCTAAGCCACCACACTGCTGTATTATGTATTTTGGCATATAATAAAACATGTTTGAGTCTTGCTATTTTAATATCCAGAATGCCCCTTGATTTCTAGAAAAGCCAATGGCTCCAACAGCAGATTATATATAAATGACATCCTTGATGAATTCCACAAGTTTCATTTATAATAACTCTGACCAGCATTAGAATATCTGGTTTTAATGTGGCATCGTCTATGTAGCAGGATTTTGTGGAAATTTTGTCAAGCTTCTGTATTTAACAAGAAAAGGCAACAGTTTGCTCACTCAGCAGAATCTTACCAACCTTCAAAGTCATATTTATATGTGTTCTTAAAGCAAGTTAGAAACCCTTCATGTAATTAAACATTATCACAAACTTTAGCAACCCAGTGATCTTGCAGCATTATTCTTCTGTTTAGTCTGTGCTGCAAGTTTTTGTTTACATTCACAATCATCGAAAAAAGGTTTGTATTGACTCCATTAATTTGAGTGTAGTAAGGTCAATAATTATTGCCTCTGCAGTTTGAAAATCAGATTACAGCATTAGAGATCTTTTGGGCTTAAGCAGAGATATCTTTATTTGCTTTTTCAGATCAGGGATGTCAAACTTGATTTCATTGAGCGCTGCATCAGGGTTGTGTTTGACCTTGGGGGGCCGGGGTGGGGGTGGGCAGCGTGGGCATGGCCAGCTCAATGTTGTTCATTTCAGGGTTGCCTGAGGTGGCCCGAGCGCTCTGCTAGCAAAAATGGGCTCTGGAGCTATGTTTTCTGCTGTGATGGCCTCCTGCAACCCTCTGCCAGTGAAAATGGAGCTTGGGAGGGCCACACATAGTCCTCCTGAGCTCATTTTTGCTAGCAGAGGCACCATGGGCCGGTCCTTCACTGTTTCCAGGATGGCCCTGCAGGCCAGATATAAGCACCCCACAGGCTGAATCCAACCAGTGGCCTTTTGAGTTTGACACCCCTGCTGTAGATAATTGGAAGACGATTCCAACATACTAGTTGTTATTATTAGTAGTACATTTATTTGCACCCATAAGTCTTAGTAAAATGCATTATAATTGCAACAGTCCATATAAGTTTAATTTAATTCTCCCAAAAATAACAGCCTGTCAACATCTGCATTTGTAGCTTTCTTGCAGCTATTGAACAATGCAATTTGTTTTGATAGATGTTTGTCTACATCAGTCTGTGGGCAATATATTTTTTCTTTTAATGCTAAACTTATTAATGGTATTTAAACATTAAATTTTATTGTTGGTTAGGAAAGGTATAATAAATCTAACTTTGTATTCCTGATATAATTTGCAATGGATAAGAGCAATCAAAAATGCATAAACAGTCTATGATTGGCAATCCTTACACCTTCCATCCAAACAGGCTAAGATCCATCTCTATGGCTTTGACTTTCTGGCAAATACTATTTTCAGATATTTTATTTGTAGATATTGTTTCCTGGAACAAATTCCAAATTCTGTCAGAGTCTTCTCATTCCAGCTAATATTGTTGACATAAGTACTACATCATCGGCATATAATAATATAGGACTTCCAGCTGATGGAGCATAAAAGAAAGATTATTAAGTCTTCTACAATGTTTTTTATCTAAAAGTTAAAGAGGAAAGGAGCCAATAAGCAACCCTGGGGACATCTTTTGTTATTTTAATCTGTTTTATTAGAGGCCTACTTACTTGTAAGTATTGTCATATAATTTATATATATAATTTTATATAAGTAAAGTAATATATAGTTTTATATAAGTAATCTCTGTATCAGTGACTAAAAACTTCTGCCATAATCTCCTCTATTTATTGTGTCAAAAGCAGATGACAAATCTATGAATGTTGCATCTGGCCTTTTGAAGGAACATTAATTGATTTGTGGATCAGATGTGAAACACTGTTCTTGAGTGCAATGTTCCTTTCTGGAGCTGTGTATTCAAAAATTGTTTAGTAGCCACCGAATTGTTCAATCTATTTAAAATCTACTCTATTTCAAAAAGACTTCTGGAGCAACAATTAGCAAGTTTTATAGAATCTCCCTTTTCAAATATTGGAATTACTGCACTATTTCTCTAAATTAAAGGGATTCACCCATTGGCATTAATATAAGTAAATGGAGGTGAGCAGAGAGGCTCACCAAACAGGGAACACTTTAAAAATTTCTGGTGGCAATATGCTCCACCTGTTGAGAGATTATTTTTTTAACTTCTACAGCAGTTACTGAGGCCATTTTAGTGATATTTTAATATACCTGTACTCATTAATGCTTGGTTTAATATTCTAACAACTTCAAATTGACCCAAAGGTGCTTTTTCAAGAAACAACTGGACTTTCTGGTTTTTCTTTGAAGACATTTAGCTTCTCATCTAAGAAGTTTCTTCAGCTCTGACTGGATGATCCAATCCAATCAGAGCTGAAGTACCTTCTTGGATGAGAAATGAAACATCTTCAAAGAAAAAACCAGAAAGCCCAGTTGCCTCTTGAAAGAGCACCTTTGATACAACTATGACCTGGATGACTGAGAATCCCCATAGACATCTACAAATTGATTTTTGGGAAAAATAATCCAAGCTTCAGGTGAAATCTATGCTTCTATTACTACTTTAATTTCTCTTTGGCCTTATTATTTTGTAAGCATGACAGTTAATTCTTGCCTTTTATAATACTCGTTTTCTCCTCCTTATCTGCGCTTGATACTTCCAACGTGTATGAAATTCTTATCTTTTTTGACATGCTATTGTTAATTTGCTAATTAGAAGTGTAATTAATGTGCCTCTCAATAAAGAAAGGTACTTTTGGAATAATTGATACCTAGTTTTTTTTATTGTTGCAATAAAATGCTAGTTCTTGCAGACAATGCCTCAAGCCAACCAAAATCTAAAATAAAAGAACTGTGTCGCTGGCCTATTAAGGTATGTAAGTATTTGCTGAAAGGTGAAATCACTGTTCGAAAAGACTTAAAAAGGGCAAACCTATGACCTTATTTATCTTTTAGCATGGATCAGAATCCTGTGAGATTGGTATACTTCATGTGTTTGATGGAGTTTTCATCTAATATAATAGTGATTTGTGATAGTGGATATACCCCCAGCCTTTCCCTAAATATTCAATCAAATTATTTATTCAGATTAAAGACCTAGTAGACAATGGGCCTTCTCATTAAAACATAAAAAAACATTTGTACTATTATGGATGCTTAGGAAAATTGTATAATGACTGTGATCTAATAAGCAAGACTTTATTTTTTTTATACTTTATAAAACTGAGTTAGACTAGTTATTTTTAAAATGCAGTAACTTTTCTAAATCTTAGGTGGTCTGAATAGATAAATGTATTAATAATTTTGATGTTGGATGCCTCTGCCGGCCAAAACGGGGTTCCTTGTGTGTGTGGCTCCCGTGCGGCCCATTTTCAGCCACCCTGGTTTCCAGCACTCTGCTGGCCAAAAATGGGCAGGGCCTCTCTACGGCCCACTTTTGGCCAGCAGAGTGCTGCTGGAGGTCAGGGAGGCAAAAAAGCAGGCCAGAAGGGGGCCCTAGGAGGCCCCTGCGTGTCCCCTTTTTGTCCTTCCTTGCTTCCAGTTGCACTCTGCTGGCCAAAAACGGACTGCGCAAGGGCTCTGCGCAGCTGGCAGAGTACTACAGGAGGATTGGATTACAATTATGTGGCCTCAAGTAAGTGCCTGATCTGGATAGAAAACAAGCAACATTCTATGTCAATACTACAGTTTAATGCCAGATTTTACATACAATAGATCCATTTAATCTGCAATCTATAACTGACAGGCATTTCTATTTACTATCCTGGAAATTTACCTCTGCTGTTAGGTATTATCATGTTATTTGTACTATTGTATTTTTATTATTAGTTGAATAATAAAAATACAATAGTATAAATAGCTTTTCTGCCTGGAAAAGCAATTTACTATCAAACAACGGGGTATACATTTAGAAATAAGTTTAGTGGAGTATGAGGAATATTTGCCTGTAATATCTGGTAAAGAGATGAGAAAATGGTTATAGTAAAGAACTGTGGAAAGAAGGGGAAAAGCGCATCTTGAGCCTTTGTTAAACACCCACCATGGCCATGCCCACCCAGCCCAGCTCTCCGAGGTTAAACATAACCGTGATGTGGTGCTCAATGAAATCGAATTTGACACCTCTGGTGTAAGAGAAGAAGGAATCTCTGTTAGGCTTTCAGGATTCTCTTATGTCCTTTATCAATAAAAGAGTTATAATAGTATTACAGCCAGATCGTCCTCACATCCTTCCAATAGTGCTTGTGGAGTCTGCTTCTAGATTTCACCTATCTCAAAGGGCTGACACTACTTCTTAATTCACTGGGAAAGACGGGTGTCCTCTTAGGGAAGGGCATGTTAATTTTGGGCACCATTTTCATCCAATTTGAATACACTTCCAAAAAAAGATTTGGTATGTTCTCCTTCTGGCAGTTTAATATCATTGTCTCATTAAACTGGATTACACCAGAACATAACTATGTAAATGTGACTATTGTATCATTTTTAAACAGGACTTTCAACATGCTTCAATTGAAAAGCTATAAAATGTAGTGTTATGTTAAACTGCTCTTTTGAAGTACTACAATATAAATTTCAATTTATACATGACATTTCCTTGTTAAATACACATTCTATAAGTTGAATCCTTTTTTATTTATGTAATTTTCAGCAATACAGTGGTACCACAGTATTCATTAATTAGTTCCAGGTGTAACTACTAAAAACGATGAGTATCGAACAAAACATGTGACCATGTGACCATTTGTTTAGGCCAGGAAGGACTATCTATCTGTCTATCTCCTTTTCCTATGTCAGCTATCATTCCAGCATGGCTGATTTCCTGTCCACCCTCTGCGAGTGTCCTATCGCAGCACGTCAAGTATCAAATGACGAGTACCAGGATGATATTTTTGCATCAAAATGCATTGAGTACCAAATTTGATGAGTTTTGAAGCAGTGGAATATTGATGTACTCAATCCATACCAGCAACCATGCAGTAATTATCACAACTTCTGTCAATATAAAAAAAAAACTTATAATCAAATCCTGCTGAATTATTTTACTGTGTGCTGCTGGATTGCAACGAACTCTGACAATTTTTCCAATGTTGAAGAAAAATATCAGCCTGCTTAGGCTGGAATGCTCAAGCCAAGAGACCTAACTCATGAAAGGGTGTGTGAACACTAGATTTTTCTCCTGTCAAGTCCATGGCCTCTGAGTAAGAACAGAGTTATCTGTTTCATAATCTCAGAGTAAGAACATAATTATCTGTTCTATAAGATTGTTTGGGAATTTTGTTTAACTGGCCTACCTGTTTGTGAAATCATTGGCTAATCTTTTTGCAGATTGGTTCATGGGCAGCAATCACAATGGATAGCCACTCCAATACCTATTATGCAGCTATTTTTATATTACAAGTAGTAACAAATTAAAGGGTTTAAGTGTGATTACTGTAAAAGTTACATGTATTTCAATTCTAACTGCTGCTACCTTACCTATTTGCATTAACTTACCTTGGAGTTTTTTGCTTTTTCTCTTACAGGATATTGAAAATTTCAATTCTTTGCAATGGGGAGAAATATCTAGTAGAACTAACTTTCATTTTTTTGGTTTAATTTTTAAAGCAATGTTCAAATTTTACTAAGCAATTTATAACCATAATGCAGTAATTGCATTATCATGTTTTAAATCCAAAAAGCATTCCATGTTCTCTAAAGAGAAGACTGTTTATTAACATAATATGTTTCTGTCAATGACTATATTGCATAGAAGGTTCTAATAGCCAACTGAGTAAATTAGGCTTTCCTTGACAGTAATTCAATTGTAGTTCAGTTAGTTTAATGCAATCTTACATCCACTTACATGGAGCAAGACAGATTTAAATAAATAGGACTGTTTCCAAGGATAAATGTGAAGGATTGCACTGCCAGGCTTTTATAAACCCACACCATGTTGTTAACTTTCATTAGACTTTTTTGGGAGTTAGGAGCAACTAAGCACTTCTGCAATCTTCAATTCATATGGAATTTACTAGCCATATAGAATGGCCCGCAGGCAAGCAGCTAAACCAGATTTATAAAATCTCTGAAGAACATGATAAACTACATTTGGCTAGGTGGAGTTTAAATTGCTTATATAGTCTCTTTGATTGCAGGCACACACAGTGGTATATTTCTTGGATTTTTATCTTGGTGTTCAACAATAGGGCTGTGGTTTTGGAGGACTGATTAAAAAAAAAGTCCATGAACTGAGATTCTGCCCCTGTGTCGAAACTACAACTCATGACCAGCTCTACTGTACCCTCTACAAAAATTTGCCTTGTAACTCCTTATCTTGTAAAATACCCAGGAAATTCTGATCTTATCTGCAGTTCTTGTTATCAGAGCAGCATGATTCAGGTTCTTTGAGCTACATCTCGTTATACTGTAAAATTAGGCAGACTTTGATTATTCATGGACAAATCCACTAATTGTAATACTTTATCTTGTTTTATTAATATATTTTCGTTTGCAATTTTGATCAGTAACTATAATAAAAATCTTCTATAAAAAATCTTTAACATGTGAAAGTGGGATTTTTCTGGGATTCCTATCTGGTTAATGACAAAGTGAGAAGCATCTGAGGTGAAGAAACCAAATAGTATATGTATGATAACCTGAGAAAATAAAAACTTATTTTTGTGAAGTTTCTATGAGTAGTATCTTACCTATTATTAAACGATGTGGAAGAAAATCAAGATGATCCTGCTGTGATTTTCTGTCTTTCAAAATAACTTAATTACAGATTCTTATTTAACAACAGTTCCAGAAAAGTTTATTATGAAAATTCCTTCTTACCACTTTCTCATGTGGTCCTTAAAAGTAAATGGTTTCCCTAAGCCCAAAAGGAATGAAAACACTTATAACAATGATACATTAACAGGTAACTTCTGAAAATCATTAAAATGATTTGTCTGAAAATTGAAACAGGATGTAGTGTATTTTAATCAATTAAAATGAAAGTACCTATAAAAAAGGAAATTTAATTATATAGAGCCGAATGATTTTAAAATTACGCCGCTGCAATACAGTTGTGTATTTTTGACCAGCTTTCGCTAAGTAACTAACATTGTTTACTTCTTTCTCCAGTTCAGCAATTTTATTCTTCACATATAGCTATTGCAAGTTTGCATTAAGGTGTGTGTCTTACTGGCTCACCTAATTTCCCCTGAATGTAACAGATACATCTGATAAACAAAGGGACACAGACTTTTCAGCAGCAATCTGAAATCTGAGATTGCTTATCACATGAAAACTGGCCTTGGTTCTGCTTGCTCATGAACATACGTTATTTCAGTTTTCACTAGATTCACCTAGCACAAAACTTTAGTTGTCAGTGTATAACTATATCAGTATATAACTATATCAAATTTGCAATAATTAAACATGATCCATAGCATCCAGGGCATTTCTTAATATTCATTCATGGCTCATTGAAGAACAACTTGCACATACAAATTCCCAGGAAAAAAAACATTTCAGCCAATTTTCAATGTACTGTAATCAACAGTTTTATTTGTAGGAAAGATTGTATATCTGATTCCTGCAGATTTAAAAACCGTTTTGAAAAGGTGAAAAAGTGCCAAAACCTCAGGAGTATCTAAAAATTAAGCAACAAGCAGATCTAGACAATCTTTTAATTTTTTGCTCATTTTTCTATTAATCTGGAAAGAAATGCAGAGAACCAGGCTATAATCAGAATGTTTGGCTATGTTGCCAGAGTTGCAGGATCATTCTCTTAAAAGATCACATATTGCAAGAGGAATTTTGTCATTTCAGATTATTCACTAAAAAAAAGCAGCTAGTTCTTCCTGAAACACATTTAAGAACAGAACAAGAGCAATGAAATGAAATCTGAATCACATATTTTTTTAAAAAAATTCATTAGAAAAGAGCAAGAAAAAATTATAAGCCATTACAACTTTCTTAACATGTTCCTGGAATGCCAATATCCAAGAATAGAAAAAACTTAAAATAATTATTCCAAGAAATTACTAACCTAAACTATCTGCAGTGTGTTGCATTGCTATGAACATAACATTTTTCACTGGCAATATTCAAAACTCTGCTTTTCAGGTGGGAATAAATGAAGTTATTTCCCCTCTTTTCTACTCTCCCCTCCCTTTCATTAAACCATTTAAACCATAGGAATTAAGGCAAAAGCAGGAGATACCCTTTTTTAAAAGATCTGGTAGTAGAAATCTCTTAATCTTTCCATTTGCAAAACACCATGGCTGGTCTGGGACAGGAAATTCATTTACGAGGCTGGTGAATATATTGATTGACATGTTGTGGGGGAGGAAGCTTTTCCACAGAGGGATGTGGTTTTTGATGGGCCACTTGTGCTGCAGCTGGAGGGAAGTCTTTATCACCCTGATTAAAGAACAAACATATCAGCATTAAAAACATCATACAAACATACATATCAACAATTAGTCTCCTCTCTCCCCTTTTAAGAATAACAAAGTATTGCTGAAATGACCTTTAGCTTACTGATTTCTGTCAGAAGTTCAGACTCTGGGAATTTGGAGTTAAGAACTTTTGAATCTGCACATATAGCTTCAAACAGGCT
The DNA here is from genome assembly GCA_017656035.1 of Myanophis thanlyinensis. Classification (NCBI taxonomy): domain Eukaryota; kingdom Metazoa; phylum Chordata; class Lepidosauria; order Squamata; family Homalopsidae; genus Myanophis; species Myanophis thanlyinensis. Next base: position 9,025 of record JAEANM010022809.1, read on the forward strand.
ACAATATCCCTCAAATCTTGTTGCAGATTTTTAGAAGGCCACAAGTGGCATCCTTCTATATTAAGCATGAAAAGTATTTGGGTAACATAATTCTGGTTAGTAACTGAATTTGGGAATGGAATCTAGCCACAGGGGTTGCAAGCCAGTGACTTTTGTGCCGGTCCCAAGCCCAGATAAATAGAGAGGGTTGTGTCAGGAAGAGTATCCGTTGTAAAAACATGCAAAATCCAAATATGCAAATCAACAATGCTAATTTTATACCAGATCAGTTGCACCCCAGGTTAACTACGACTGCCACCAGTGCTGTTGACCTACAGGGAGCTGGTGGAAATTGGACTACTGTTGGTCAAAGAAGGAGAGGAGGCAGAAGGATTCGTAAACAGAGAGAGAAGAGGAAAGGCAGGAGTATAGGTCTGAAAATAGGGACTCTTAATGTTGGCACAATGACAGGGAAAGGTAGAGAGCTGGCAGACATGATGGAGAGAAGGAAGGCAGATATACTGTGTGTGCAAGAGACCAGGTGGAAGGGTAGCAAAGCGTGTAGTATTGGAGGGGGTTACAAACTGTTTTATTATGGTATGGATAGGAGGAGAAATGGAGTAGGAATGATCCTAAAGGAGGAGCTCGTGAGGAATGTTTTAGAGGTGAAAAGAATGTCAAGACAGGGTGATCAATTTGAAGTTGGAAATTGAAGGGGTAATGCTGAATGTAGTCAGTGGTTATGCCCCACAAGTAGGGTGTGAGTTAGAAGAGGAGACATTCTGGAGTAAGTTAGATGAGGCGATGGAGAGTATTCCCAGAGGGGAGAGAGTGGTGATTGGGGCAGATTTCAACGGGCATGTGAGGGGAACAAAGGAGATGAGGAGGTAATGGGCAGGTTTGGTGTTAAAGAAAGGAACCTAGAAGGACAGATGGTGGTAGACTTTGCTAAGAGAATGGAAATGGCTGTAGTTAACACCTATTTCCAGAAGAGGGAGGAACATTGAGTTACATATAAGAGTGGACGTAGGAGTACACAAGTAGACTACATTCTATGTAGATGAGGCAATCTGAGAGATTAGTGACTGCAAAGTAGTGGTAGGAGAGAATGTAGCCAGACAGCACTGGATGGTGGTATGTAGGATGACCCTGACAGTCAGAATAAAGAGGACAGGAAAGATAGAGAAGAAGACCAAGTAGTGGAAGTTGCAAAAGGAAGAATGTTATGAGGAATTCAGACAGAAGTTGAGACAGGCTTTGGGTGGTCAGGAAAAACTCCAAGATGACTGGGAAACTATAGCAGAAGTGATCAGGGAGACAGGTAGGAAGGTGCTAGGTGTGTCATCTGGAAGGAGGAAAGAAGATAAGGAAACGTGGTGGAATGAGGAAGTACAGGACAGCATCCAAAGGAGAAGAGGCTAGCTAAAAAGAAGTGGTACATAGCAAGGACTGAAGACAGTAGACAGGATTACAAAAAAATCGCAGTGTAGAGTGAAGAGGGAAGTGGCATGGCCAAACAGAAAGCATTTGAGAAGTTGTATGCCAGGTTAGATACCAGGGAAGGTGAGAAGGACTTGTACAGATAAGAGAGACAGAGAGATAGAGATGGGAAGGATATGCAACAGATAAGGGTGATTAAAGACAGAGATGGAAAGATGCTAAAAAATGAGGAGAGTGTACAGAGAAGATAGAAGGAGTATTTTGAGGAAGTAATGAATGAGGAAAATGAAAGGGAAAGAAGAAGGGAAGAGGTGAATATTGTAAAGCAGGAAGTAGCAAAGATTAGAAAGGATGAGGTGGGGAAGGCTCTGAGGAAAATGAAGAGCGGAAAGGCTGTTGGTCCGGATGACATATCTGTGGAGGTGTGGAAGTGTCTAGGAGAGACAGCAGTGGAGTTTCTATCAAGCCTGTTCAACAGGATTTTAGAGAGTGAGAAGATGTCTGAGGAATGGAGGAGAAGTGTTCTAGTGCCGATCTTTAAGAACAAGGGTGATGTGCAGAGTTGCAGCAACTACAGAGGTATAAAGTTGATCAGCCACACAATGAAGCTATGAGAAAGAGTAGTGGAAGCTAGACTAAGAAAGGAAGTGGCTATCTGTGAGCAGCTTCATGCCCAGAAAGAGTACTACGGATGCAATTTTTGCCCTGAGAATGTTAATGAAGAAGTATAGAGATGGTCAGAAGGAGCTGCACTGCGTCTTTCTGGATTTAGAGAAAGCGTACGACAGTGCTGAAAGATGAGCTAAGGTACTGTATGAGGATGTCAGGAGTGGCAGAGAAGTACACCAGAGTAGTTCAGGATATGTATGAGAGGAGTACAACAGTAGTGAGATGTGCTATAGGTCAGACAGAGGAGTTCAAAGTGGAGGTGGGGCTACATCAAGGATCGGCCCTGAATCCATTCTTGTTTGCTATGGTGATGTCAGATAAGGTTAGACAGGAATCCCCATGGACAATGATGTTTGCGGATGACATTGTGATCTGTAGTGAGAGCAGAGAGCAGGTGGAGGA
>JAEANM010022810.1:0-11514 GCA_017656035.1 Myanophis thanlyinensis
ATCGACTCATCACGTGATCACTGCTGACGAATCCCAGTCAATTTGGAGTCTATGCTTCCTCCCACAATGGAGAAAGATAATATTTTCACTGGAAGGACAAATGCACCATTCATATTTTCATCCACTATTATTTCATAATCTAGGCTTAATTTGTGAGAGGCAATTTTTTCTATTTACAGTATCTCCTTTGCCTCACAACACAACTCAAAACAGAAAATGAATGCACACCCAATGCCCCTCCAGGGGAACAGAGCCAACGGTGATAGGATGCCAAGGAGATAAACCCACACAATCCCAAAACTTCTGTATGTACAAATACAAGCAGATAAATGTTGCAGAATCCACTATGAACAGTCACAAATGTCTCCTGTATACCCACAATTATAAAAGAAAACAAAGAAAAAATATTACCAAAGTATAGATACCAAGTCTGAACTATAGAAAATGGTACTGTACATCTTCATTTATCTTATGATTGTTTGCTTTAACATATTAAGTAGTTTGCTATCTTTTCTGGCACTTCAGCAATATTTGTATAATGGAAATCAGTATAAATACTTACAAACTTTGGGGGAGGAATCAAGAATTGCCTCTCCAAAATCATCTAAAAGGGGCGTTGGTCTTACCTGATAGGCTAGCCTCTCCAAAATTAATCTATACATTGCTGTAAGTACCTCTAACTTACCAAGATTCAGATTCAGCTGATTAGCTATTACTCACTCCTTTTGCTGAATCAGCAATTCAGCACCTTTACTCTTCCTTCAGATGATACCAAGAGACAGACATAGGTAATAGCTAGTGTGGAGGATTCTAAAACTCCAGGGTTCTACCAAACGCTTCAAGCATTAAAAAAATATACACTTATGTAATTCTCATAACTATTACTTACACAGCAATTAACCTATGAATTCTCACATTTAACAGACAGTAGGCTAGTACAATTTCAAACCCCTAATTTATTTAGACAACCTGGTCAAAATATTACAATTAACTTATTAAACCTCACTATTCTGAATTATATAATATATTCTGAATAGATTTTACTTTATATATAAAAAAAACTATGCCTAACAGAGAGAAAAAGAATTAATGCCAAATACCTCACCTGTTGTATGAAACCATTACACAAGCCAAGAACTTTCAGGATATTTAAAAATTATATTTCTTTCTCTAATAAAATGTAGTGGCATGAAACTCCATGGATTTGTATATTGCTGATTCCACATGGATTTCCAGTAGTTTAGAAGAGTACACATAAATTCACAAATCAGTTTTGGAAGGGAGACCTCCCAGAGTTATGTTGGACTGGAGCAGCATATAAATCCCCAGTTTGTAAGCAACTAAGTAAATAAATCATAGAGACTTAGCCAAACCCCTGCTCAATGCAAGATCCCCTTTTGCTGTGACAACTCTACAGATACTTAAAGATTAATATCTTGCTATGTCTCGAGTTCAACTATTCAACTGATATTCAGTCTTGAACTACAGGGTTATAGTCAGGGTAAGAATATTTGTCTTAATTTGTTTGAATTTCTATTTCACTCAATGTTTCAGTGTTTAAGAAAATTATTTTAGAAATAAATTTGAAGTCAAATAAGGTATAGCTTACTCAGTTAAATATTAAATTGTATATTGCCTCATTATCTGCCTTTAAGACACAAAGTGCTAAGAATTAAATTTAAATCTTATTAAAAACAATGTTATTCAGCCAAACTTTCAAATTGTGAGATAATTTCTGTAAATGTGTTTCAAAGAGACCATGTAACTTGGATTACAAATGAATTAATGTATTTTGACTTCTGTTGACAATAATTTTAATATTTTAAAATAATAAAATTTTAATATTTTATTGAAGCTTAAAAGAGAAAAACTTATACAACCTAATATAAAGGAAGAAAAAAGAAAAAGAAAACAAAAAGTGCAAGAATACAAGTTAAAGGAAAGAAATAAAAAAGTGGCTTCCAATAATTCCCACAATAGTTTAAGTACAATTATATTTTAGCCTCTCTCCATAAGCAACATCACAATACCCTTCTATCAGCACTAGAACAGACCGTCATACCATAGCACATAGCAAGACTGACAACCACTATCAAGACTACTCCCCAGAGAGAAAAAGGAAAACCAAACTACTCCAACTAAATTCCAGAATGAAACAGGCACCCACTGAATGGGTGGTCAACAGGTCCAGCTACACACTATCCATCACAGAATACAATATTCTACAGGAAGAGCTCAACTATAACACAAATTATGCTAATCAACTAGATTTTTTTTGCAGTTTTACAAGGAGCATTTAAAACTATAGGACTTTCCACAGAAGGACTAAACTATCATTATCATCTTACCAGCAAATGCCAAACCATAGATATCAAGGATAGATAAAATGCCGAAGAATTACTAGAAGACAGCAAAACTGACAGCCCAGTGAACACTTTTCACTCTATAATTCTAAGATTTGGCACATTTGTTTAAATTATACACATGTATAAATTAAATTATAGATACCTATTTATTAATCCATCATTGTTCTCGCAGAAGAATTAGGTACAAGCATAATAAATACCAGCATGATCTTCAGCTGCACATACCAGCAAAGAATTGACAAAAAACAGAATGAACCAAATACTTTATCAATACTGTACTTCACTACAGTGCCTCCAAAGAATCAAAGACCTGACAACAGATGAAGATGAAATCATTATCTCATTTGATGTTGCACCTTTTACATCCATAAGCCCAGAATTAGCCAAAGAATCCTCGATAGCACTATCTCACAGCACACCCGACCTAACCAAATACACCAAGACTGAATATCCAGAATGATGGACCTCATCAACTTTTCCCTAACTGCTTAACTTCAGATCGATAGACAAATATATCAAATCAAAGGAACACACACAGGATTATTGCTTTCAGGACTCATAGAGAGACTAAAATGCAATGCCTAAAATCTGTACCACTCCCACACTTACAATCCAAACTATAGATCTCGTAACACCTTTGTCATAATAAAAAAAGATCAACTAGAGAACATAAATGAAACTATCAACAATATCTTCAAAGAAATAAAATTCACAAGGAAAGAGGAAAATAACAACATGCTACCCTTCCTGGATATCCTCATCAGAACAGAGGTAGCAATTGCGGATTAGAAGCACAAGTCTATCAAAAAATTACCCTATCAAGTGCTCCACTACCAAGGCGACACCCAACCTTTCACAAGAGAAGCTATGTAGAAGTATTTAGATGAGCTGCAGTAACCTTGAACATCAGAAAAAGGATAATCTATATAACATCTTCCAACAAAATAGATACATATGCAACTGTGTCAAAAAGTGCCTGAGCACTCAACCCAATATAGCACAATCAGCACTAACTGTGAAAAGGATAACACTGTCATACATCAAAAACATCTCAGGAACCATCAATAAATATGACAACTACATGGCATCACCATATCACACAAACCAACTAAAGCTCTCAGTAAGGTCTATCAGTTTCATCAGTCATTGCCTTATATGGGTAATGTCGAGTCTTTTCATCTCTGTGCATATAATAATCTCAATGCAGTAATCACATCTTGAAATCAAGTATGATTCATGTTGTTATGTGTCTAAGCAAGCACGAGGGAAAGGCGGAGTAGGTGCACTAATATGAGCCAGCTTCCTGTATAGAACTCTACCATTATTGGAACTTCTATTGAGCTCTCTGTCTATAGCAGTGGTGTCAAACTCAATTTCATTGAGGGCCACATCAAGGTTATGTTTGACTTCAGGGGGCCGGAGGGGGAATGGCCAGGGTTGGCGTGGCCAGCTCAACATCACTCGTGTCAGGGGTGCCTGTGGTGGCCTGAGCACTCTGCCAACAGAAACGGGCTGGCAAGTTCAATTTTCGGCTGTGACGGCTTCCTGCAACCTTCTGCCAGGGAAAACGGAGCTCAGGGGGGCGGTAGGCCAGTCCTTTGCTGTTTCCAGGGCAACTCTGCAGGCTAGATCTAAGCACCCTATGGGCAGGATCCAGCCCCCGGACCTTGAGTTTATGGCCCCAGGCCCCTGTTCTATGGCCTTTAACTTTCTTAAAGAAAACATTAAATTTAGGTTAATCAAGGCTTCCAAAAGACTGCAAGTATTTGATGGCTAATAAAAATTTAATTTAGGGATATTTACAAATGATTTAAGGAGAAAGTTGACATTTTACATTATTCATTTAGGAAATAAAAAGACCAAAATACCTCTTTGGCCAGCAATCAACACCCAGATAAGCAGCGATCAACACCAAGATTAATACTAGACAAACAGTAAACAATAAATAGCCTAATCAAGGAACCACAAGGAACACTCCCATTATCTTTGAGAGGGTAAACCACTTGTATATTAACAGAAAGCAAACCTCACTCCCTTCTAGCACTGATGTTGTTACCTAGTTGGTAATGAAATATTTGCAAGAAAACAACCATGCTAGGATAGGATCTCACATTTAATATACAATTAAGAACCATATTGAATTGAGACAAGAGGGTCTGGTATCTATGACAGATTCATTAAGGATCTGAACAAAAATGTTCTCTTTCAGTTTCAGCTTTCTTTCACTTTATACAGCAAAGCATAATTGTAACACACACTAACTTACAATTAAGTTAGTGCCGACCAGTGCGTTCTCATAGGGTTGGCCTCCTCGGGGTTCCATCGTCGGGACGATGCCGTCTGACAGCCCCAAGGGTATGGGCCTTCTCTATGGTGACACCCTCCCTGTGGAATGAACTCCCACCGGAGATTCGTACTATTACAGATCTCTGGTGTTTCCGACGTGCCCTGAAGACCCATTTATTTCAACGAGCCGACCTGGCCTGACTTCTAAGGGTTTAAAACCAAATTTTTATTTTTATTTTATATTTAAACTATTGATTTATCTTAAATTTAAATTGTTTAATATTATTTTTAATTGATTTTTAAACTGAAATTTTAAAATGTTAATGTTTTTAACTGATCAGCTGTCATTTAATTATTTTAATTGGATTTTTAAACTGTTTGTGTATGTTTTTATTGGCTGTGCACAGCCCCGAGTCCCTAGGGAGAGGGGGCGGTATATAAATCTTGTTATAAATAAAATAAATAAAATTAAAACTGTCTTGTAACAAAAGAATTGTTATTATCAATTAACTTAGGATTTAAACAAAATCCTAAAAAGCAATTTTTAAGTCCTGAAAAAAGTATACACAGCAATGGCCTGCTGAAAGCCTAGCCCGAATAGTAATTGTTCCTAATTCGCATACTTAGCATAATTTCCATAAATTGATCCATTCACCTGCATTCCCTTGTGCAACATCAAGCAGTTTTTGCAATTATTTCCTACTTTCGGAAGAGAACTTGGGGAAGGAAAACGAAGGCGGGAAGGAAAATACAGGGAAGTTTTGTTTCATTCCTGAGAATTCGATTCATTAACAAAAGGAATTTCCTGATCTGAATCATACAATACAATCCTCCTGTCAAGCCGAAATGGACTCTCTGCATTTTTTTTTTCTTTACTCAACTTTCTTTGAAGTTAGTTAGTTTTGTTTCTGGCTTGCCACACTATTGTTTAGAAAACGTATTATGGGGGTTGGAATTAGTTAGCCAGGAGTCTTATCGTTTTAGCATTTTTTCTCGTGGGAAGCAAGAACGTCTGGTCTGCACCTGCAGAGGGACAACCAGAAAATGACCCTTTGATGCCATCCTGCTTGGATTGGAGTAAAGGGTGGCATGTGATGTTTTAGGGGAAGAAACTTTGACTTTACTTTGGGTGGAGAAAACGCGGGAATTCAGATTCGGGTTTTCTCCAGATGTGCCAATATGATGCCTTCAATAACATCTCATTCTAAGGACTTTTGTTTCCTGAGAGTTTTGATTACATTGGGAATGTTGCTTGGAACCCTGACACCTCCATTATATGTATTCAAAGTGTAGCACTTCTTGAAACAAGTCTGCTTAGTTAAGAGTCTTAAATGAGACTTCAGAGTTTGGTCTAGAAGAGGAGTGTCAAACTCAAGGCCCAGGGCCCCAGATCTAGTGGTTAGATATGGCCTGTAGGGCTGCCCTAGAAACAGTGAAGGACCAGCCCACGGTACCTCTGCCAGCAAAAACGGAGCTCCGGAGGGCTGCATGCGGCCCTCCCGAGTGACGTTTTCGCTGGCAGAGGTTGCAGAAGGCCATAGCATCTGAAAACAGAGCTTGTGGGGCATGCAGGCGGCACTCCCAAGTTCCGTTTTCGCTGGCAGAGGTTGCAGAAGGCCATAGCATCTGAAAACAGCTTGCGGGGCATGCAGGCGGCACTCCCAAGTTCCGTTTTTGCTGGCAGAGGTTGCAGAAGGCCATAGCATATGAAAACAGAGCTTGCGGGGCACGCAGGCGGCACTCCCAAGTTCCGTTTTTGCTGGCAGAGGATTGCAGGAGGCTGTCGCAGCCGAAAACAGAGCTTGGGAACCCATTTTTGCTGACAGAGCGCTCAGGCCACCACAGGAACCCCCAACATGAGTGATGTCGAGCCACCCTGGTCACGCCCACCCCAGTCCCCAAGGTCAAACACAACTCTGACGCGGTCCTCAATGAAATTGAGTTTGACACTCCTGGTCTGGAAGTTAAGGCACCGTTAGAAATCAGGGCTCTATGTCTTCTAGTTCCACCTTAGCCATGACTTTGGTCCAGTCACTCTCAATCAAACCTGTCTCACAGTATTGTTGTAGAGAAAGGAGGAGGAGGAAGGAATATTAGGTATGTTCACTGCTTTGGTTATTTATAAAAAACAGTAGAAGCAGGTTATAAAAAAGTGTAAACAATTGTTTTATACAAAAATAACAATTTGTTATTTGTCAATGACACAATTCATAAAATGCCTGCAATATTTCCACTGCTTCTCTCCCATTTTCATCCCAACACAGCATTCTTTAGTATTGCAACTGGAATCTGATTGTGCAGGTGTTGCAAAGATTTGCTGGATGTAACAATGGCATATAATATTCCATAAAAAAATCTAAACACAGATACACTGTAATGTGATATAAAAATCTGGAATGGATAAGGACAAAACCTGACCCACAATTATTCTTGTAAGAGGCATGACTACTTTGTTCATTGCAAAACAAACACCATTCAAATTATTCTAGTATTCATTGGCTTTCTTTTTCCCAAAGGGCAAAACAACATCAGGGCAAACTTTCCACTCCCAGTTCTACCATGAGCTCATTTTTGTGAATTCTCAGGGTGTAGACATGTACGTAAAAGACAAAACACACAAAGGAATGTAGCTAACTAGCTCCAAAAAATTTTCCACTTTTATAATGGGGATATAAAACTGTTTCAGGATCAAGATGGTGAAAGCAACATGCAAGGACTGGGAGATAGGAAAGAGTATACTTGATATTACAAAATTAAACAATTTACAATGCTATTTCACACACACACACACACACATTTTCGTAGATTTTCACGGGTACAGGTATGTAGGTCTAGGTGGGTTCGGGTCTTTTCCCATGTAAGATTGAGAGTATCTTTGAGACATTTCAGCGAGGTCCCACTCGCCATCTTCAGGCTGGTGCCTTCTGTTTCGTGCCAGTGTGAGCAAAGCGTGATTGGAGCTGCCGTCTCTCTATAAGTACTAATGGGTGGGCCTGGTGTGCTGGGCTGGTTGGCTGCGCTGTTGCCTCTTGATTGGTTGATGGAGTTGATATTGGTATAATGGGCTGTGTGATGGCCTTGTGAGCTTTGTTGTTGTGATATCCTGGGTCTTGTGCTGTAATCTCCTGGGTCGTTTGTTGTGTAGTGATCTCTTTTCCATTAGCCTCCAGTGTTTTAACATCTTGGGTAATGGGTTGTGTGATGGCCTTACATTATATCAACATTAACTCCATCAACCAATCAAGAGGCAGCAGCGCAGCCAACCAGCCCAGCACACCAGCCGCCCCCACCAGTATTTATAGAGAAACAACAGCTCTGATCATGCTTTTCTCGCACTGGCACGAAGTCGTAGACACCAGCCTGAGGATGGTAAGTTGGACCTTACTGAAACATCACCAAGATACTCTCAATCTTACACGGGAAAAGACCTGAACACACCTAGACCTACATACGTACGTGTGTGTGTGTGTGTACATACATACTGTATATATGTAGTCAAATTGTTTATAAATGCAATTTATTTGTAATAAACATATTACAACATATAAACATATTTGTAATATTTTACAAAATAAAATGCTGATTTGAATCTTATATGAATATAGTACTACTGAAGCTTTTAGAATTGACGTACGTGCACTGTATGGGCTCATTCATGTAAACAAAGCACAAAATTTAAGACATTGCATAAACTAAAATTCTGCAGGAATCTGCCAATTTTGTGTGCTCAAATCTCCAAAGTATTTGAAGAGTTACACCCTAAGTCAAAGTATTTCTTAATTTCAGTGCAGCTACAATAGATATAAATAATTTACACACCCTTGTGAAAATGCCAGTTTTTTGAGATATGAAAAAATCAGATCAAGATAAATTGCTTCAGAATTTTTTCCATCTTTAATGTAATAAGCTCTATAATTCAACTGAAAAAAATTAACGGAGATATTTTAGGGGAGAAAATATATCATAACATGGCTATACAAGTATGCAAACCCTTGCCAGACTTGCTAAAACATGACAGCATTCAGTCTTTTGTGGTAGGAGCTTACCAACATGGCACATCTTGCCTTGGGAATCTTTGCCTACTCTTCCTGCAAAAATACTCCAAATCTGTATGATTGTGAGGGACTCTCGTATTCACAGCCCTCTTCTGGTCCCCCACAGATTTTCAATTGGATTTCGGTCTGGGCTCTGGCTGGACCATTCCATATCTTCTTTTGGTGTAGTCATTTTTTTGTTGATTTGAAGGTAAGCTTTGGGTTGTTGCTGTGTTGAAAGGTGAAATTCCTCTTCATCTTCAGCATTTTAGTAGACGCTTGAAGGTTTTATGTCAAAACTGATTGATATTTGGAGTGATTCATAAATTCCTCTACCTTGACTAAAAGCCCCAGTTCTCGCTGAAGAAGGTTAGCCTCAAAGCACAATGCTGCCAGCACCATGCTTCACGGTGGGTATGGCGTACTTTTGGTGATGCGCAGTGTTGTTTTTGCATCAAGCATACTTTTTGGAATTATGGCCAAAAAAATTCCACCCTGGTCTCATGGGACCATAACATATGATGTAGGTTTTTGCAAAAAGAAAAAAATCAGAAATGATTTATCTTGGCTTGGTTTTTTTCACATCTCAGAAACCTGGAATTTTAACAAGGGTGTGTAGACTATTTATGTCCACTGTAGTACCTGAATACCTTATATCCACCGTAGTACCTATTACTATTCATTCTTAAAAATAAAACTGACTTAACTCTTCTATGTGAAGAGTTCTCAGGTTTTCTGTCCAATACATATACCAGTGCACTGATAAGCAAAAATAGAAATTTAAGATTAATGTGTTAGACCTAAGAGCTATGGGAAACTGCTTGTGTGATTAAAACAATCCTTCCTATAACTGACAACTATGGCTTAAAACAAAATATAGCACCAAGTAATGGTGTACTCACTTCATCATTATTATAGATGGTCCTTGTTTAATGAATACTTGTTCATTAAACTTATGACAGTGTTGATTGAATGGTAATTACAACCAGTCTTTGTACTTATAGCCAATTGCAGCATCTCCACATTTATGTGATCATGATTCAAGTGCTCAGTGTCCAGCTTACAATTATAATATAGCAATGTCCCAAAGTCACATGGTCACAATATATATGACCTTCCCTGTGGGTTTCCAACATGCAAAATCAAGAAGAAATCAGTACTTGAATCACATGAAGTCATTGCTTAATGGCTCACACAGTCTTCACTTAACAATGGCAACTGGGACAGCAGGAACTGCCATTGCTGTGCATTGCGTCCATGATTTGCAGCCATGTCACTGGACATTTGAATCATCATTAAATGAGGACTATCTGCAGTTTCAGGCTAGTTTTATGGACAGCATGCAATATTACTTTTACTTGAAATATTATTTTTAGTGTCTATAGAAACAAATAATCATGTTCCATTTTTGTACAGTGTAATATATTCTATCTAAAAATTTAAAACTTATCTACAGTAAGTCTAATAAATTTCAGTTCTATAAATCTCCCTCTGGAAAGCTAAAATAATCGGTGACAAGTACCAAACTATATATTGCTTTTTGTTTTAGAGAAGGGTTATACCATCTATGTTAAATAGATCATATGGTACACATATAAAGAACAGATTTCAATATCAGGATCACAAACGGTTAACCTGGTACAGTAGAATAAATCCCTCTTCTGGAATTGAATTTTTATGAAACAAAAATCTTTGGTATTAGACTGTAATCCTAAGGATTCCACTGGATAACCTTATTCTAAGAAAACAGACTAATTCAACAGTGCAATAAAGATAACTGCTAAAGTGACATCATTAGATCTGAGCCTGGTTGTTGTTTTTCAAAATTTGTCCTGGTACTGCCCTCACAAAAAATCTTGATATTATAAAGACAAACTGAATAGCTATAACTATAGTTTCTCTCATATTGCTAAATTACCAAGAAGCAACTAAAGCAACTGAAGGTTTTTGACTGTTGAAACATTAAGCATTTTGCAGTGGGGGGGAAATGACAAAAGATATAATTTTATAGGTATATCCAAGACTTGGTAGCATAAGTCCCATAACAGAAAATATAATTAGTGTTGATTCAATTTGTTCAAAAGAATCAGAAGCAATAAAATGGAAGGGTGAACTGCATTACAGGTAGTTCTTGGTTAACAATTGCCCTGTTTAATGACTGTTCAAACTTATGACAACACTGAAAAAATAGCTTTATGACCAGTTCTTCAACTTAGACTCATTGCAGCATCCTCGCCATAACATGATCGCTATTTGTGAGCTTCACAGCTGATTTACAAGCAAAGTCAATGAAGAAGTGCAATAAGTTATCGTCACATGATGTCACAGTAAAAGACCACGTTGCTTAGCAATGGAGTTGTGGTCCCAATTGCAGTAATTAAGGCCTTCCTGTACCTGTTAACAATGCCTCTATTTCTACAAAAAATTCAAAGGAATAAATGTGAAATGTGTGGCATTATTAAGAGCTGGTCTGTCAATTCCACAGCCAACAAGACCAGTGTCAGTAGCACACTGGCAGTAAAAATACAAAAATTACAAGTACACATAAAAATCAGCATGCATGCATACACACATGCGTTGCAGGCATGGCTTCTGTGCCGTGTTTGTGTCGGTAGGTGGCACAAAGAAGCAGGCTAGATCTACGCTCTGATGGGTGGGCACTCAGAATGATTACTAGCCTGACAAAATTGCAAGTTTGCCAAGGATGCCAAGCTTGCCAAGATGGCGCCACTGAGACAGGCAGCCATTGTGGCCACTCCGACCCTAATCCTATAGATACCCCTTTAGATACCCCTGGAACCCCTAAAACCCCTAAAAACCAACCACAA
>JAEANM010022811.1:0-10508 GCA_017656035.1 Myanophis thanlyinensis
GGAAGAGGACGAAGAGGAAGAGGGGGAGAAAGAAGAAAAAGTAGACGAGGGGGAAGAAGTGGAGGAAGAAGAAGAGGAGGAGGAGAAAGAAGAGATGAAAGAGGAAGAAGATGTAGAGCAGGGATGTCAAACTCGAGTTGTCACAGTGGCACCATGTGACTTTACCCCCTTTTGATAAACTGGGCATGGGTGGGGCCAGCCCATGATGCATCTGGACCATGGGCCACAAGTTTGACAGCCCTGATGTAGAGGAAGAGGTGGAGGAAAACTACTGTAGGGTCCTTGGAGCTCTGTGGGCTTGGTGGTTTTCTTGCAGACGTTTCATGACCCAACTAGGTAACATCCTGAGTGCTAGAAGAGAGGGTGGTTTGGGTGGAGAGGAGGAGGAAGAGAAAGAGGAGGAGGTGGAAGAGCTGGAAAACCACACCCATCCCTGGGTCCTTTCCCAGAGGGTGGTGGGATGGAAGGGAACTCAGCCCTGGTGACTCTGCTGATCTGCTTGGCCTCTCTCTTCCCCACCTGGCAGGGGCTGAAGATGGGGGCCTGACCCCCTGGTCCCCCTGGACGCCCTGCTCCAAGACCTGCAGTGATCCTGACCTTCCAGCCATCAAGAGCCGCCGGCGGTTTTGCCTGGGAGGAAATGGCTGCATGGGAGACACCGTGCAGGAACGAGAATGCAACTTGCCGCAGTGCACAGGTGGGCAGTGTGATGCTCGTGGCATCACATGGAGCCGGGACCTTGGGTTTGCTAAATAATGGCTAGGAAAAGGCTTACTTGCCCTCTGCTCTCGGTTGGCCTTCTTCAAGTCTGTCTGAGGGTTGCCCACACCTCCTTTCTCTCTCTCTCTCTCTCTGGTGCCCCCCAGAGACCCCTGTGTGTGAGGGCGAAGCTTGCCTTGGCCTGAACTGCACCTGGAACTCCTGGTCCCCCTGGAGCGAGTGTTCCCGCAGCTGTGGGGTCGGGCAGCAGCAGCGTCTGCGCACTTACCACCCACCTGGCCAGGGCGGGCACTGGTGCCAAAACATTCTGACGGCCAATTTGGAGAGGCGTTTCTGCAACCTGCCGGCCTGTAAAGGTAAGTTTGGGGCATCGGTCTTCCCCAAGATGGACTGGCAAGGAG
This sequence comes from Myanophis thanlyinensis, assembly GCA_017656035.1. Lineage (NCBI taxonomy): Eukaryota > Metazoa > Chordata > Lepidosauria > Squamata > Homalopsidae > Myanophis > Myanophis thanlyinensis. The sequence goes on from JAEANM010022811.1 coordinate 1,122, forward strand.
ATTTCCCCTGTGGAAGAAGAACTTCACCAGCAAAGCTACCACGGGAAAACAACAATTCCCCCCTCCCACTTGTGTGCTTTTATCCACATTCAATCATTCCTGTGGCAAGGAGTTCTGCATGTGAATTGTGTGGAAGGATAAAAAAAAGGCATCCCTTGATACAATGAAAGCTGGTCAGAGGTGGGGAAGAGAGGGACCCACACAGCACAGAAGCTGACACATAATTAAACCGAGGTTGGGGTGGGTCTCCCCTGTCTTGTCTCTCTGCTGCAGTGGACGGGGCCTGGTCGAAGTGGAGCCCCTGGTCATGGTGCGACCGGACCTGTGGGGGTGGGCGCTCTGCCCGTACGAGGACTTGCACCAGCCCACCCCCAAAAAATGGAGGGCGCCACTGCCCTGGCGAGAAGTACCACGTGCGCGTTTGCAACCCCCAACCCTGTGGTACGTGGAGGGAAGGCATTGCGGTGTTAGCAACTGGATGTAGAACATAGAATCACTGGGCTGGGCGGGATCCCCAAAGATCTTCTAGTCGAACCCCCTGTTCAGGCAGGAGTTCTAATTCTATCCTGGTCAAATGGACCTCCTTCTAGATGAGGGTCACAATTTGGTCATTCCTGAGTTTTTTCCAGACTTCTGTTTGTAACAGACACTCTTGTTCTGCAGAAGAGACCTGCCCTCCCATGATGCACTGGGTAGGGTGTGCCAACCGGTGTCCCCGGCATTGCTGGGACCTCCAAGAAGGCATTGTGTGCCAGGAGAAGGAAGCCTGTGAGCCTGGCTGTCGCTGCCCCGATGGTGAGGAAACTTTGTTCATTTAGAGATCGTTTGAAGTTACAACGGTGCTAAAAAAAGTGACCGATGACTGTTTTTCACACAACCTTTGCAGTTGGTCATGTGATCAAAATTCAGATGCTTGGCAACTGGCTCATATTTACGACAGTTGCAATGTCCTAGGGTCACATGATCCCCTTTTGTGACCTCCTCACAATCAAAGTCAAAGGGGAAGCCTGCTTCACTTAACAACCATGTTGCTAACTTGACAAATGTAATGATTCACTTCACAACTACAGCAAGAGAAGTCGTAACATTGGTCAGACTCACTTAACAATTGTTTCACTTAGCGACATCAATTTGGGGCTTAATTGTGGTTGTAATTCGAGGACTATGTATGGTCATTTGCCTGCTAGCGTTGGCACTCCTTGGTGGTTTCTTTATTAGAGTACTGATCATTTGTCTGGGGTCAATCCCTGCTTATCCTGGAAGATTGGAACTCAGATAAATCAACCATCAATAGATACATAGAGGTAAACCACATTTACCCACCATTGAATGATTCAATGAGAACTGAAGAAGGAAAGTCCAGAATGCATCCTCATCACTACCTAACACATAGATAAGCAGGGATTAACACCTGACAAACTATCAAGCAGAAAATCTAATTCAGGAGTGCCAAACTCATGGCCCGCAGGCCGGATGTGTCACACACTGCCCACACCCATGCCCGGTTTAGCAAAGGGGAAGTCATGATATGGCATGTGACAACGCCGTGATGATGCAGGTTTGACACCCCTGCTCTAATCGAAGAACTATCAAGGAGAAAACCCAATCCTCTTCCAAACTGGCAGGACAAACTATAAATGAACCGTGAACCCCACATTCCTTTCCACTGAGGATATTACCTAGCCAGATAATCATGCAATCGAGGCCAATTCAAGCTGAGATCTAGAGTTCTTTTCTTGCTCACCCGGCTCCCTCCCTTAGGTACACTGGAGCAGGATGGCATCTGCGTTCCCCTCACCCACTGCGAATGCACTGATGCCCAGGGACACAGCTGGGCACCGGGCAGCCAATATGATGATGGCTGTAATAACTGCACCTGTACCACTGGAGGGAGGATCCTCTGCACAAACTACACCTGTCCTCCCACTGAGTGTGCCTGGAGCCTCTGGTCCACTTGGTCTCAGTGTAGCGTCACCTGTGGAAATGGCCTGCGCACCCGCTTCAGGTAAGACTGGAGCTAGGGCACTGCGAGCCAAGTTTGCCTCTGGTGGAATACCAGATTTTGGGGCTCAGGGACCAGATATCTTCCCCACTGATGGCCACACCCTGAAAGGCAAGAAGACAGGAGCTACCTCTGTGAAAGTTGATTCCTACACAGAAAGAGGTTCAAGAGACATGATATAACCTATCTCCTGTAATCCACCTTTTCCCAACTGAGAAATTCTCATACCTCGCCAGATGCTAGGACAGCTGTTAGGAAGAGAATCAGGCAGTCTCCACCCCAAGTACCTGGACATAGACAACTTGTAAATGGGAAAGCATTTCAGTTGCCAAAAGTCCTGGCAACTTCACCCTTCTTGTTTCAATAAACCTTGTTAAAGGAAATTATTGGTACTATGTAACAGGATTTAGTTAACAAGATTTATTCAGCAGTAATCAATCTTGTTAAAGAAAACTAGCCTTTAGCAAGTCTTTAGCAAGATTTATTTAACAATCAATTTAATACTATAGCTTGTTAAAGAAAACTAGCGGTACTCTAGCAAAAATTTATTTAACAACATATCTTGTTAAAGAAGACTATGTATGTGGAAATGTATGTGGAAATGTGCCAGTCCAGGCATTTCCTGGGGTTAGGGATTTGTTTATAAGTCTGGAGATGTATTCTGTATTTGAATGTATTCTGTGTCCTGTGCCTTGTGTGATTGTACTGATGGAGGCTCATTCAGTTTCGCTGCACACGTTATACATTGACAATAAAGGATTGAACTGAATTGAATTATTTAACAATATTTATTTAACAATAAATCTTGTTAAAGAAGGGTATCGGTAGTCTTTAACAAGATTTATTCACTAAGATCTATTTAACAATAAATCTTGGTAAAGAAAACTAGTGGTACTCTTTAGCAAGATTTATTCAACAATATTTATTGAACAATATTTATTGAACAATAAATCTTGTTTAAAAAGACTACTGGAACTCTTTAACAAGATTTAGTTAACAAGATTTAGTTAACAAGACTTAGTTAATAATAAATCTTGTTAAAAAAAAAACTACCAGTACTCTTTCACAAGATTTATTGAGACAAGAGGGGTGAAGTTGCCAGAATTCCAGCAACTGGAATGCTTTCTGATTTACGGCTTTGTCTGGTTACGATGACAAGTCATGAAAGTTGTAAATTGAAAATTGAACAACCGGATGTTAGAAACTACTTTCTCAGCTGTCATTAAATGAACACCATGTCATTAAGAAAACTGTTGGTGTTTGATTTTTTTTTGCCAAAAGAATGGCAATAAATGCCATTTTGGGGCAAAAAAGATGCAAACGTGACCTAGGATGCTGCAAACAGCCTTAAATATGGGTCAGTTGCTTAGCTCCCAAAACTCCCATGACCCTGTGGAAGAGAGCCACCTATTGGAACCAGGTTGTAAGTACCTTTTGGGGAGGTCTGTTGTACCCTAAGTGACCAGTCATAAGTCAAGGATTACCCAAGTCTGAAAAAAGTCATAGCGGGTAACTGAAGCTTAGCAATAGCAATAGCACTTAGATTTATATACCGCTTTATAACACTTTCCAGCCCTCTCTAAGTGGTTTACAGAATCAGTATATTGCCCTCAACAATCTGGGGTCCTCGTTTTACCCACCTTGGAAGGATGGAAGGCTGAGTCAACCTTGAGCCTGGAGCAATCTGAACCGGCAGACAGCAAACGTACCGCTGTACTGCGGCACTGCATTCTAACCACTGCACCACTGAGCTTAGCGTTTGAAGCTCTTTGTGGAGGAAGAAAAGGACGAACCCCAAAGACCCCAGGGGAAGAACTTGTAGGGGGTAGAAGAACCTATAGAGGGTGCTCTTGTATGTGGGACTGTAGAGGCAGTGGGAGAATTGGATGGGGCCAGAAGTTGTGATGTGGGATTTTCAGGGAGAACTTAAAAGATGGCTTGTAACCTTCTGTTCTGCACAGGACCCCCACTTCCGGCTCCTGGGCACCCGACTGCCTGAAGGAGCAGGTGCAGACCCACCCCTGTGTCTTGGACCTCTGCCCCCCTCTGTGCCTACACAACGGCCGGGAAACAAGCCTGGGCAGCACTTGGCTCCTGGGAGAGTGCCAGCAGTGGTGAGCGACCCTATCTCCACCCTTTGTCCTCCATGGAAAACTGGGTAGACATCTCCTAGATCAGAGACCCCCAACCTTTTGGGGCACCAGGGACTGGTTCCATGTAGAGTTTTTCTACGGACCAGAGAGGAGGGGGATGTGGTTTTGTGTGCTGCCTGCATCCTGCAGATGGGGCTTTGATCAGTTTCTAGCATGCTGCAGATCGATGCCACTCCATGGACTGGGAGTTGGGGCCCCCCGACCTAGCTGGGAGGTGTTGTGGCCCAACAACAGCTGGCTGAGCTGTTGGTGGAATCTGACAGCGATGAAGGCACTATGGGACTGCCCTGGAGGCTGAGGAAGACTCTGGGGGGTGTTTGGAGTCAGAGCAGGGACTAGAGAGGCCTGTTGGCCACCAGGTGGCGTCTGAGTCAGGGAGAAGTGAGGAAGAACAGAGGGAGGCTGTCCCTGATGTGCGTATGCGTAGGGCTGCGAGGAGGAGAGAGCAGCTTCAGAAAAAGGGTCACAGAAAAAAATAGGATGCAAGTGGCTAATGATTGTCCCCTCCCAGAGAGCTTATAGGAGGGGTGAAGGGAGGGGAATTTTGCAGGAAACAACAGTTTATTAACTTAGCCAGGTGGAAGGCTTTTGGAAATCTGTAAGTTGCTATAAAACTTTGGTTTTAATTAAGATAGTATTCTGGGCTCTCAGCCAGGAGGTTGCTTATCTCTGCATTTGTTGTGGCATACAGCCAGGTATGCCTTCATGTATTTGAAGACCTGAACCAGAACAGGAGGGTTTTGCATGCAGGGAAAGCCCGCCGGGTGTCTCCAGAGGAGGCTACAGCTATAGGGAGATGTTCCATCATGAATTCACAGATGCCTTTCTCTCTATCTCCTCCAGCATTTGTACCCCGGAAGGCATTTACTGCCTGGACATCACCTGCACAGGTGAGTTCACTTTCCTAGGACAGTTTAACAGGTAGGTAACATGTTTAATGTTTAATGTTTACAGAATTTCTATACCGCCCCACTCCCAAGGGACTCGGGGAGGTGTATAGCCAATCTAAAACCAGACATATAAAAACTAAAATAGAATTAAGAACGGATTAAATTGATAGCCCAAACTCAATTAAGAGTAAAATTACCAATTTTAATATATTTTTAAATTTTAAAAATTTAAAAATTTAAAACCCCGCTAAGTATTAGGCCAGACCGGCTTGTTGGAATAAGTGGGTTTTTAATGCGCACCGGAAGGTCTGGAGGTCAGCAATAGTCCAAATCTCAGGGAGCAGCTCGTTCCACATGGAGGGTGCAGCCACAGAGAAGGCTCGTACCCTCGGGGCTGTCAGAAGACATTGTCCTGACAATAGAACCCTGAGGAGGCCTGCCCTGTGGGATCATACTGGTCGGCTGGAGGCTGACGGTGGCAACAGGCGGTCCTGTAAGTACCCGGGTCCCAGGTATATCAAGCAAAGCAGAATGAACACCAGTTTTGGAATCTGGTCTTGTGAGACAGAAAGCAAATATATTAAAAACAACCCGTCAGGACCCAAGAAAGATACATAGCGTTATTTCTGAGCAGCTTCCTTTCTTGTTCCTCACCGATAGACAGAATCTTGACGAACTAAAGCAATGATTTCCAGCACTGCTGATATATACAGATTGTTCTCATCTTACAGCAAGCAATTTGATGCAACAAGAGCACCGAAAAAATTGGCCAATGACCATTGTTCACCTTTACCACTGTGGCAGCATCCCCCTGGTCATGTAGCCAAAATTCGGACGTTTGGCAAGGGGTTCATATTTATGATGGGTTGCCATGTCTTAGGGTCACGGGATTTCCTTTTACGAGCTTCTAACCAGCTGTTGATGGGGAAGCCAGATGCACTTCATAACTGGGTCAGACACTTAACAATGGCAGGGATTCACAAGCAGGGCAAAACTCACCTGTCTCACTTAGCAATGGAAATTTGGGAATTCATTGTGGTCGTAAGTCAAGAACTGCCATAGTTTGTGGAAAAGCTTAGCTTAGTTCATTCTCAGATGTAGCTGTAAGATCCAGCAACTAATGCTTCCTTCCTTCCTTCCTTCCTTTCTTCTTGGCAGTGCATGGTGGATGGACCCCCTGGTCCCCCTGGTCTGACTGTCCAGTGACCTGCAGCGGCAGTGTCCAGATCCGAACTCGCGCCTGCATCAACCCACCACCACGCAACCAAGGCTTGCCCTGTGAGGGCCCCGACACCCAGAGGCAGAACTGCTCCACCCAACCCTGCCCAGGTACGCACTCCACTGGGCCCTTCAAGGTGACCTGGCAGGTAGTTTTCAAATTCTCAGATATATTTACAATAGCATCACATGAGGCATAAGTACACCACATTAAATCAATTCAATTTCAGTCTCTGTATCAGAAGATACATCTCAGGGTTGTGTAATTCCTGAAACATGCAGGGGAGTTGGTGACCAATGGTGCACAATGGCCAGCATCTCCTTTGTTGGTCTGGGACAACTCACCAAAACCAACTCATCATAGGACAATTCAATGCTGTATTCATCATTCAGTGACCACATTTTGATTGAAATTATTGTGATTAGAGTTATGGGTGTTCTTTGTTTTATTATTGTTGTCCATGGTTCTGTCAAAATTAAGTTACCTTTTGGATTTGTTGAATTGTCTGGTGGCGAGTTGTCCCCCAGTGAAGTGTCTCAAGGTAAATTAGCCATGGTGTGTTGACTGTGATGAGTTGTCTCATGGTAAAATAGCCATGGCATATTGGCTGCAGTGAGTTGGCTGTGGCAAATTGTCCCATGTCAAGTTGTCTTGAGGTAAATTAGCCGTGGTATATTCGCCGTGGTCAATTGGCTGTGGCAAGTTGTCCTACAGGGAGTTGTCTCAAGGTAAATTAGCCATGGTGTGTTGACTGTGGCAAATTGTCCCACGGCAAATTGTCTTGAGGTAAATTAGTGGTGGTATGTTGGCTATGGTCGGTTGGCTGTGGCAAGTTGTCCCACAGAGAGCTGTCTCAAGGTAAATTAGTGGTTGTATGTTGGCCATAGTCGGTTGGCTGTGGCAAATTGCCCCAGAGTGAGTTGTCTTGAGGTAAATTAGCTGTGGTGTGTTCACCGTGGTGAGTTGGCTATGGCAATCTGTCCTGTGGTGAGTTGTCTTGAGCTAAATTAGCTATGGCATGTTGACCGTGGTAAGTTGGCTGTGGCGAGTTGTCCTGTGGCAAGTTGACCATAGTGAATTGTCCCATTCTACTCCTTTGGTTCCATTCCCTGTTTTCACACAGAAGACGAGCTGTGTTCCTGGTCAGTGTGGAGCCCATGTTCTCAGTCCTGTGGCACTGGACTGACCTCACGTACCAGGAGCTGTGTTTGCCCAACCGCTTTGGCAAACGTTGAAGGAGGTCCTTGCACCCAGCGCAGCCATCTCCAGGAGACAGAGGCTTGTTACTTGCAGGCCTGTAGAGGTAGGAAAGAAGCAGGGATTTGGGACAGGGTGCAATTACCTACAAGGGTTGTCCTCTAAGACTGCTTTTTCACATGATGGGGTCATGATTCTAATCACGTGGTATGGTACCCCACCATCTTCACCCAAAGACTCACTGGCTTTCCATCTTCCTGGGAGTTTCCAGCCCTCACCAGTTGTGATGCGATGAGTCCCTTGATCCAGCAGGCCATCCTGTCACCATTCCTACTGGCCATGGATGTTGGGAATTGCTATAGATTCTGGGAATTGCTGGCATTGAAGTCCACAAGTCTTAAACTTGCCAAGGTTGGACATCCCTGTCCTACAGTCTTCAAGCCAGAGAGGGAAATTCACCAAGGGCGAGCAGCATGCGCACTCGCTTGTGCATGAAGCTCCATATCTGCAGGCGTGCACGTTTGCCGCTCACACAGATGGATACTCACGCATGAGTGTGCGCATCCATGACACTCAAACAGAACCATTCCCTCTCCACCTGCCGTGCTCCGGTGGGCTGCCAAGACAAATGGTGGTTCAATCTCTTTTTGAAAAGCTGTGTAGTTCCATTTTTGTCTCCTGATCCCAAGGCCATTCTCTGAGCACCCTGCTTCTCCCTCCCCTTTCACAACGGTGTTGACCACCCTCTGGGTGTCAATCCTCGCCATCCTCCTTCTCCTCCAGATTGTCCCTGGAGTTCCTGGACCCCCTGGACTCACTGCTCCTGCAGCTTCCTGGTGCAGCAACGCTACAGAAACCAGCAAGGCTGGGAAACTGACCAGGAGCCATGCCTGGGACTGGATGGGCAATTCCGGATGTGCAATTATTCTCAGTGTTCAGGTGAGGCCACGCCACCACAATCTCCTCTATCCGCAATTGGTGGGAAGTTTGCTTCCAACCTGCAATTTTTCTTGTGTCCTCATAACTTCTCATAATCTTAAACTGCACCCTTACTTATTAAATATTTATTTCATATTTATCCAGATTCAGATTCAGATTTATCACATACATGATCATACATGGTACAATATGCAGTGAAATGCTTTGTGTAACCATTCAGTTATGAAACTTACAGTACATTAAAGAAGAAATTTACAATTGAGATTTAGTAATTTTACACTTTTACACTGTTTTACAATTTTACACTTTACAGATTAAAATAAGATTTAAATTAAATTTACAATTTGATTTTACAATTTAAGTCCTGGAAGAACAAGGAGGGGGAGATGTCTGATTTCCCTGCCTTGATTACAGTTTACAAATGATTCAAGGTAGCAAACATACCTAATTGTCTTTCCTGCTACTTCTTCCTAACGACAACCCTGTGAGGTGGGTTGGACTAAGAGGGAGAGAGTGGCCCACAGTCACCCAGATAGTATTCATGCCTATGGAGGGACTAGAACTCACCGTCACCTGGTGATTGGCCCAAACTTACCCAGCTGTCTTTTGCCTAAGGCAGAACTAGAATTCCCAGTCTCCTGGTGATTGGCTCAAACTCCCCCTCCCCCGTGGCTTCCATGCCTAAGGCAGGACTAGAACTCATATTCTCCTGGTGATTGACCCAAAGTCACTCAGCTGGCTTCTGTACCTAAGGCAGAACTAGAATTCCCGGTCTCCTGGTAATTGGCACAAACTCCCCCAGTGGCTTTCATGCCTAAGGCAGGACTAAGACTCATATTCACCTGGTGATTGGCCCAGTCACCCAACTGGCTTTTGTACGTAAGGTAGAACTAGAATTCCTGGTCTCCTAGTAATTGGCACAAACTCCCCCAGTGGCTTTCATGCCTAAGGCAGGACTAAGACTCATATTCACCTGGTGATTGGCCC
>JAEANM010022812.1:0-11513 GCA_017656035.1 Myanophis thanlyinensis
AACATAGATAAATGCTCATTGACACATGAACAATATGCAGTACCTTCACCAGCTGCTTTCACCTTCCATCCATTTGCAAAAGATACATGCTGCTTGCTCATGGACATTGTTACAAAACTTTTTCTATTTCTAGTAATGCATTGTGATGCTCCATTACCAACTACCCACAAATTTTGGTTTACAGGTGCATTGCTAGACATAGCTAAACTAGACATAGCTAAATTAACATTTTTCTTAGCTTTCTGATATTTACCAGTGTTCTGTTGATTCAATTTCTTACAGAATCTAGCTACATGTCCCTTAACCCCACAAGAAAAAGATTTCCTAACAGTATAGGCAGTTGAAGATGACTCCTCATGTGGTGATGGTCTCTTTCCATCCTTCTTCTTGCCTCCTCTATCAATTATCCAGGTATGTCAGTTAATGTCAGTTCATTTCTGGTCAGGACACTGTCATGAACATAAATCTTCTTCAACTTCTCCCAACACTGAGCAGCAGAATGTTCTCCACTAATATGAACTGTTGGTTGCTCAGTGTTAGACTAATTATGCACAATGCTCGTTTGTTGCTTCATTGAAAATCAGCTATCTTCTTGGCATCATCCTCATTATTTGGATTCCAAGAAGTTACATCTGGCGGATTCTGTACAGTATCCCATAATCCTTCCCTTCACAGGAGTAGACTGTACTTCATAGACCATGAAACATAGTTTGTTCCATCCAACTGGGTTATCAGTGACAGACTTGTTGATGGGTCGTGTGCAGTCTTCTCTAGGATAGTAACTGTCAATTACAAAACACACAGCTATCTGTATACAGTATTGTGTATTAATACCAACTCACTTTTAGCTATGTCTGGTATAACCTGAGTCCATAACCAGTGTTAGGTAAGATCCCCGTTAGGAGACCAAGTGCATTCAGAGAAGCATAGTGAGAGTGGTGTTGAAGAACACACAAACCAGCTGTCAGAATCTAAAAGGATATTTTGGACTGGGGGTTTTCTGCTACAGAATTTTGGCCATGTTCAAAGTATGATTTAGGGCCTTTTAGCTTTGACACATTTTTTCTTCTTTCTTTTGCAAGGTCTCTGAGAGGGCAATGGGGGAGTTGATAAAGTCAACTCAGAATTGTTATCTTGTTTACATTCCTTTAGGTCTGGTTCTCATGAGAAAGTTTCTCCAGACAATTGACACCTGTGGGGGAATGTCTTAAGGGGTCGTTGAATCTCTTTTTGAAGGGGTTGGTGGGAAATTAATGTGATCATTTGTGACAGCGTGAATTACTGTCAGTTTTGCAATGGTTAGCAAGCTTTGTGTACTGGGGTGGAGAACATTACTAATTTGGATGTACTTGTCATGACAGACAATGTGGCCATTAAAGCCCACATTAACTGCGAAGGGGGCACCCATTCTCACTCAATGATGCATGAGGCAGGTGACCTGTGCCTTTGGGCCGAGGTCCACTTATCTTCCATAAGGGCGCAACGTATCTCGGGTGCCACAAATGTTTGTGCAGATTGGTTGAGTTGCACAGTCATAGATCACTCTGAATGGCAACTACACCCGAGCATCTTTCAAGACATTTGTGTACTTTGTGTACTGTTAGTGGGGTGGAACTTTCAATTTTACTTGGGTGAGAAAGCCCGAGAACTTTAGATTTGGGATTTCTCCAGGCCCGTATCTGTATCTTTCCTATTAAGTATTTACAATCCTTATAACTAATGGAACCTACATAATCCATCTTTTCATACATTCTAGTCAATTCTGCTTAATTAATTCCATAATCTATTTTCATGTTCAACTCTATATTTTCCTTATTTATTATATCTTTCATTTTATTATATATCCATAAATACAATTTTTCCCAGATTACATAATATTCCGAACTTTCTTTCTCTTTTAATTCCAGGATTAACCTGTCCATTTCCACACACTCCAATATTTTGTGTATTATTATGCTTTCTGTTGGGATGTGATCTCCTTTCCAATTCTGAGCCAACACTATCCTTGCTGCCATTATGATGTGTAATATTAAATATCTATCTTGTTTTTTATACTTTTCTTTGATAATACCCAAAAGAAATGTTTCAGGTTTAAACTCCAAATGAATGTTTGTAATGTCTTTGATTCACTTTTTTATTCCAGACCAATATTTCTTAATTTTGGAGCTTGTCCACCATAAGTGAAAGAAAGTACCTTGGCATTTGTTGGCATTTCCAACAATTGAGACTTAATTTGGGATACATCTTGGCCAGTTCTGAGTGGGATAAATACCATCTATAACACATCTTATATTAATTTTTCTTGAATGTTATAGCTTTTGTCATTCTATAGGGTTTTTTTGCCATATTGTTTCCCAATCCTCCAAATCTGTATTGTAGCCCACATTTCTGGCCCAAGCTAACATTGGTCCTTTGACCATTTCCTCTGCTAAATTATATTGCACTAGATAGTTATATACTCTAGAAATAACTTTTTCTTCAGGACCTGCTAGTAATTTATCTAATTGTTTTTGGGTCAATTCAATACCAATTCCCTCATGATCTTTCATATATCTAGTTTTTATTTGAAGATAGGGCCACCTATCTATCCTTAATCCTTGCTTCTATAATTCTTGATTTGTTTTTAGGTTCCCTTGTCTCTAAGATTTCCTGATATCTTATCATTTTAGAAATTTCTATAGTGTTGGGGTAGACCAATGCCTCCATGGTCGAAAACCACCTTGGGAGTTTTATATAGTGTTGGGTTTTTTATTTTTCCCCATGTTTGTGTTAGTGAGTTGCTCATCAAATGCCTATAAAAGTAACTATGGGCCTTATTCCCTGTATCCCATAGAAATGCATGCCATCCCTTCTGTAGATCATGGCCTTCCAATGTCAAAATCCTTCTGTTGCACAAATTTACCCATTCTCTGATCCAAACAAAACTTGCTGCTTCATAATAGAGGTCCCATGCTGGGAGTCCAAACCCTCCCTTACTTTTATTGTCTTGTAAAGCGGATAGTTTTATTCTTGGTTTTTTATTAGCCCACATGAATTTAACAGTTATCTTATTCAATTCAGTAAAAAAACTTTCTATCTAATTTAATCGGGATTACTTGAAATAAATAGAGTAATTCTGGGAGTATATTCATTTTGATCACCGCAATTCTTCCTAGAAGTGATAGTTGGAGTTTCACCCATCTCTCTAAATCCTTTTTTATTGTTTGAATCAATTTATTATAATTGTCTTCTTTAATCTATGAATATTTAGTTGTTATCCAAATTCCCAAATATTTAATTTTCTTTGTCATTTGCCAGTCCAATTTCCTTTCTAACTCCTTCTTTTGTATTTCCATCATATTTTTGATCAACAGTTTAATTTTCTCTTTATTAACTTTAAGCCCTGCTACTTTGCCAAATTGTTTTATTTCTTTTACTAATATAGGTCCCAACTCCAGTGGTTCCTCTATAACAAATACCAGGTCATCCGCAAATGTCTGCAATTTGTACATTTCTTTTCTTATCTTGAGGCCTTTTATTTCTAGGTTTGACCTAATTCTTATTAGCAATATCTCTAAGGTCAGAATAAATAACAATGGTGATAATGGGCACTCATTTCTTACTCCTTTCCTTAATATCTATTAAATTGGAAAGCTCACCATTTATTATTATATTTGGTTTTTGGGCCGAATATACTGTCTGAATCATATTTTAAAATTGAATTCCAAATCCCATTTTTTTAATTAATTGTATCATGAACTAATTCACTCTGATGAATGACCAATTTACTCTGATGAATGACTTTTAAGCATCTAGAAATGCCAATGCTACTTACTTTTCTGGGTGGATTTCGTAGTACTCCAATATATTCATTATTGTTTTCATGTTATTCCTGATTTGTTTCATTGGTAAAAATCCATTTTGGGGAGGGTGAATTTTACTATTGAGTAATGTTTTAATCTTTCTGCCATCATTGTCATAAATAATTTTATAGTCCGCATTCAATAGGAAGATTGGCCTATAGCTTTGAATTTGTGTATTATCTACACCTCCCTTCCCCATTAATGTAATATATGCTTCCCACCAAGATTTTGGAATTTTAGCTTCTAATAATAAGCCATTACAAACATTCAGGAACCTATTACCTATATTCTGAGCAGGCGGAATCAGAGCACTGATGCTCTGTCCCAGAAGCCTGAGTATACTCAATGAGAGGACAAAATCCCACCTCAAACAGTGATTCCTTTGGAGTAGTCGGCAGCCACTGAGGAGCTCATAGATCTTTGGGTTAGAATTCAGGAGGCGCAGCAGCAAGATCTGTTCATGGCAGCTAGAGTTGGATGGTGATAGAAGACAGGATGTCTTCTTGGGTGTACATGGAGGATTTATTGTGGTTCTTTGACTGCATATATGTGCCAGGAGGACCTCTTCAGAGCCTTATTCTGCATCAATGTCATGACAGCCCAGCAGCGGGCCACTTTGGGGTCTTCAAAACATTGTTCTTCATCTCCAGGACATTTTGGTGGCCATGACTCTGACATGATGTGTCCAGATATGTGGTGTCATGTGGTACAGTATTTGTTGTTAGACCAAGTATGTTACCGGTGCGCCCCCTGGTCTCCTGCAGCCATTGCCCATGCTAGACAGACCCTGGGGGGCAGTCTCATTGGACTTCATAACTGATTTTTCCCCATCTAAGGACACCACAACCATCTTGGTGGTGGTGGATATGCTCATCAAGATGACCCATTTCATTCTGTGTGTAGGTCTTCCTACCACACAGGAGATGGCCCAGTTATTTATTGCTCATGTGTTTTGGCTGCATGGGTTACTAGACCGAGTGGTGTCAGACTGTGGAGTGCAATTTATGGCATGCTTTTGGTGGACCCTAGTTATGGAATTGCAAGTGCAAATGTGTTTGTGGTCCATTCATCATGCTGAAACTGATGGAGGCATAGAGAGTGTGAACACCATCTAGGAACAGTATCTCCATTGTTTCAGCAACACCTAATAGGACAATTGGGTGGATGTGTTGCCTGTGGCAGAGTTTGCCTACAACATCATGCATCTACCCGAGTATCCCCATTCTTTGCCAATTACGGATTTCATCCATGGTTCTTTCCATTGACTTCATTGGATTCTCTAGTTCCGGCTGTGGATATGTTCCTCCAAGAGCTGAAAGCTGTGCACCAAGTGGTTCAGAACCAGCTGGAGAAAGCCAAGGAGGATTACAAACATTTCACAGACTGGCATCATCAAGATGTCCCTCTGTTAGTGATGGGCAATCGGGTTTGGCTTTCCACATGATACCCACCAATGGTGCGGCCATCGAGAAAACTCGATAGCCTTTATTTGGGCCCATTCACGATTGAAACAGTGATCAATCCATTCATTCCATTGATTCCTGCCACAGACCATGCAGATTCACCCAGTCTTCCACAGGTCATTGTTAGTACCCATATTGGCTGACAGTCTGCATCAGCCGACACCACCACTGCCAGGACCAGTAGAACTGCAGGGAGCATCAGAATATGAAGTAGAAAGTACTTGAGATTCATGCCAATTAAGGGACTGGTTTCAGAATCTGGTGGCATGGAAAGGCTATGGATCGGAGGACTTTACTTGGGTCAATGATACTGACATCCACATCTCTCACCTGGTTCATGAGTTTCATGCCTGATTTCCGCAATGGCCCCAATCCGCATAGTTCCTGGGGAGGGAACCCTGTGGGGGGCAATATTGTCATGCTCTTGTTGGTTCTGAATCTGAGGCAGAGGATGAATAGCAGACAGAGAGTGGGAGAATGTCTTCTTTGGCTGGAGGAGGCAGGGGAAGGGCACAGTCAGGGTGGGCCAAGCAGGAGAGAGGTAGAACAGGAGAGATCACTCAGATGAGGACCAAGGCCCACCCCCTCCTCATCCTAGGGCATGCAGGGAAGAACACAGAAGAGAGAAATGTGGGTTGCATGGCTTACGAGGGAGGAAAGGGTCCCGAGTCCCTTCACAGGGAACACCTGAGCAGGGAGTTTAAAGTAAAAGCAAGTGGGTGGAGCATTTGTCGGGAACAAATGCTGAGATTCTCTAGTTCATAGTGTCTGATATTCCTGGCTTCCTTCCTGACCATTTGATTTGTTGCTATGCTCTCATCTGCTTATCTGATTTGGCTGCAATTCATGTGAAGATTCCTCACTGGCGAGACTCATTCCCTTGGCTTGTTAGAGTGATTAATTGCAGACATTCTGCCTGCCATGTTGGATTGGAAATTAACAGCAAGAAACTGCTACAGGCTTGTGGGAGAGTTTTACTCCAGACTGAAGAGAAACAGGACATTGGAGACAAAGTTAGTGCTAATAAAGGGACTTATACCAATTGTCTGGCTGTGTTGCCTTAGTGCCATGCCTGGGTCATCACAAACACAATTGGGCAGACCTATTGCATTTTGTGGAGGTCATTTACAACAATGCCATGCACAGCAGCATGGGGCTTATGCCCTTTCAAGTGACAAGCAGGGTAGACTTTGTGCCAATGAACTGCCCTGAGAACCCTCATCTTCCATGTCACTGCAAGAGTGGATGGACTCATTGAAAGATGGTTGAGAGAAAACCAAGGCTGCTCTCAAAAAAGTGGCTGAGACTTATAAGAAACAAGCAGATAAACACTGGAGTGACCAAACACTCTTTAGAGTGAAGAGAAGGTCTACTTATCCACTAAATATCTCAAATTGAAGTTACTGAGCAAGAAGTTGGGTCCTAAATTTCTGGGTCCTTTCCCTATAGTCAAAATAATAAACCCCATAACTGTCCAACTGAGCCTTCCTTGATTGTTAGGGAAGATCCATCCAGTATTCCACAGCAGTTTGCTTAAATGACAAGTGGAATCCCAAACCAGACCTAGCGACCAAGCACCCTCTGGCCCCATTGTAGTTCAAGCTCAAACCCATTATGAAGTGAAAAAGATCTTAGATTTCAAAATTCATAGAGGCAAATTATTGTATCTAGTCCAGTGGAAGGAATCCTATCTGAAGCCACTTGAGTGAAAAGCTGGGACATTCAAGCAGATCGATTTGTCAAGAAATTTCATCAAAAGTTTCCTAATAAACCTAAGGAACCTCCTGGAGGAGGGAGAGGCAGTTGATTGTTTGGTGGGCTAATGGATGTTACTGTTTGTTACAGGAATTCACCTTTCATTGAGAAGAGAGGAGGCCTGTCAAGCATAAAAGGAATATATATGCTGGGATTTTATTCTTCTATGCTTTGGCAAATAATATAGTAGTTCTTTTAGCCATAACACACTCATTGTAAGAAGAGGCTGGGGAGTTGGGTTTAGATAGCAACAACTCAGAGACTTTTTGTCTTTCACATTCATTCTACATTCTTCTCACGAGAACCAAGGACATTTCTCTTGCACCTGATGTGGGTGGTTTGTGAAGGTGAACTTTGGATGCCACTTCAGTCAGATTGGAGCAGACAGGGACGTGATAATTATTGGGGAGGAATTTTTACTTTACTTGGGTGGAGAAAGCCTGGAAATTTTAGATTCAGGATTTCTCCAGATGTACCAATACAATGTCTTCAATAAAATCTCATTCTAAGGACCTTTGCTTCTTTGGAGTTGTGATTGAATTGGGGATGATAAGTGGAATCCTGAACCCTTTATCTCAGTCCACTATTCCATCATGTTTGAAGAACTGTTTGGTAGAAACAAAATTTGCAGATGATACATCTCTGGGTGTGTGTGTGAGTCTGCCTTTCGGGATGAGGTTGCTTTTGTGGTGTGGAGACAATAACTTGGTCCTTAACACCAATAAGACCAAGGAGCTTATAGAAGGAATAGATCAGACATCCAGCCCTTGCTTATCAATGGAGATTCAGTGGAGCAAGTGGCCAGTTTTAAGTTTCTGGGTGTTATCATAAAATAGGACCTGACCTGAGGTGCTCACATTGCAGCACTGATCAAAAAGGGCCCAGCAGAGATTATACTACTTGAGACTTCTCAGGAAAGAACAATTGAATGAAAAACTGATGATGACTTCTATCGCTGCACCATAGAGAGTATTTTAACTGCACCTGTGCATGGTTTGCCAATTGTACAGTGGCAGATAGGACTGGACTCCAGAGGGTTAGCATCATTGCCCAGAGGATCATTAGTTGCCCTATCCCCTCTTTGTAAGAGGTTTATAGCTCCCACTGCCTTAAGAACGTTCAAAAATCCTTAAAGATCCATCTCATCCTGGGCACCCTTTTTTTGAACTATTACCATCTGGCAGATGGTACAGGATAATAAAAACAAAGACAAATAGGCTGAAAAACAGCTTCTATCCCAGAGCAGTAACTATATTGAATTATACTGTATAGTGCAATATTAATGCAATATCAGGGGTTTTCAATCCAATTGTATAGAATGTGAAGGATGTGTGTTTGTGTTTTATAGTTATAATCTACACTGAAGATGGCATTTAATTTTGTTTTATGAGGTGTAATGTCAATAAAGTAAAGTAAAGTAAAAAGTAAAGTAAAGTAATATTCATCTATTCCACTGGTTAATATAGCTGCAATCCAAAAATCAATTGCAGGAAAAGTTTATTTGTTCAATTTCTAATGACCCCACTTAACCATGGTTTCTGGGCAGCTTACAATTTAAATGTTTAATTTTTAAAAATAAATTAAGATGCATTAAAACAATAAAAGCATACACAAAATAAATAAGTTTAAACAACAGCCATGGTGATTGACGTCAGTGTGATTGTTCAGACTGAGAGAGACATAGCAACAGATCAGCCAATGGGAGCTGGCTAGAAAGAAACAGTATTTACTGTGTGAGCAAGGAGACAGTCTGGAGCTTGGATGTGACTTAAGTCTGTGCTGAACTTAGAAACAGAAAGAAGTCTGTGCATGCTGCTGCTGAGAACTGAACTGTAAACTCTTTCCTCTGCTTGTATTTGTTACCAGTTGAAATCTGCTTTGGTATTGTATATTTACTTCAAATTTTATATAAAGAGAAATTCATTTACTTGTGTGCACTTCTGAATATGTTTGCATGCTGCAAACTCTGTCAATTGATTAATAGTAAAGCTGAGTGATAAATTCCAAGAATCTGGCTCCTACTTTGTGATTTCATTTGAATTACCAGTTCATAGCAATGTAATTATGTTTGTAATAAGACACTTAACTAACTGAAGTTCTACATTTATAGTTTTTTTAGTTATAAGGAACACATAATATTTCAGAATGGGCTGGAATCCACTTCATTTTCATGTGCAAGCAATTGTTTTCATGCTGCTATGACTTTATTGTGGTTTCTACCGGTATCTTCAGACTTGTTATCCTTTTCTGCTATGTATCTCCTATCAGTAAATTGGGCACTTACAACTGATAGTTCATCATCTATTGTTGTGTTTTCCCATACCAAATTCATTAGATATGATGAAGATAACAGTGAAGATGATTCTATGCCATTTTGCCTAGGAACTGTTATATAGCAATGCCTGTTATATGCCTTTTAAGTTTTTGCCTTTAAGCAAAATATTTGCTTCAAGGACTGTGAATTGAGAAGAAGGTTCAGATATCATTTTTGTCTTAGGATATGGCAATGTAATGTTGCTGTTACTCCCTCAGATCACTTAATCTTGGAGTTTTCTGTGGTTGCTCTGTACATAGAAGAATGAATTGGTTTGCCCAAAATTGCTGATGGACCTTATCAGTATCAGAGGAAAATTGGGATTGTCCCTAAGATCTAGGTGCCCAGTTTGTCTGAAGCCTTAAGGACAGTCCATGTTTCCTCTTATGGGGCCTAGCAGGCACTTCTGAGGTTGTAGTAATATATTTCATTTTGAATAAACTATGAGTAGATGGAACCATTGTCTATTTCAGCAAGATAGTTTTCTATTTCAACTTTTATTATTTTTATATTTAGATCTTTGAACTGAAACGTTGTAGACATGTGCAAATTGCATGTAGGTGTGGGCAGGTGCATGTCTGCACTGTGCATAGGGATACTGTTAGCATCATACATCAAACCAGGAAATAGGATCCTAGATCATATTAGGGTGAACTCCACCTTGGAGAGACTTGAATAAAATGCCTGCTGATCTTATGCATTGGGATTAGAAGATATATTTTATAGTTTATTCTTTACTAACGTAACATGTATGGTTCAAAAAGAAACTTCCATTAATAACACCAAGATGCTTATGACTTCAGTTAGTTGATTGGAAACATATGATACTACTAAGTTGTGAATATAATATTATGCATGAATGGGAACTTAGAATTCTACTTGACTTGTTTCAAAAATATTGGCAAGAAATATCTCAGTTAAAGAAGAAAAATAGTGCTGATTTTGGATAAATGGACATTTTATCTTAAGATTACGCTAAGAAATGTTTTTTGTCTAAAGCTATATATTGAATCCAACAATTATGCTAGGGAATATATCAGAATATTAACAGGAGAGAGGAAGAGAGAGGGAGGGAGGTAGAGAGAGGAGGGAGGGAGAGAGGTGTGTCAGAGGGAATAGATACTTGTTGTATCTAGATAGATCCAACCCTGACATCAGCTAGGAGACAACTCTGCACTAACTGGAAGATCAAACAGGTTGCTGACAAACCTAGGAAAAATTTTGTCTCTCAAAAAATAGAGAAGGAAACTAGGAAATCAACCATATTGGGTTTAATTCTTACTAACAGAGATGAAATGATGGAAGGTGAAATGATGAAGCTACAGGAACTTGTGGGGAGTGATCATGCAATATTCGAACATTATGGAAGCACAAGCAATAGAAGAAAATCAAACTAAAGTCTTGGCCTTCAGAGAGCTAATTTCAATAAACTTAGGGTTCTGGAAGAATTCCATAGAGGAGAATCTTCAAGGGGAAAACTTGGGAAACTTTAAAAAGTGAGATTATAAAAGCCCAGTTTAATATAATATCAGTGAAGAAGAAAAATAACAGTTCTCAAAAGAAACCAGCATGGCTGCATAAAGAATTATCTGATAAATTGAAAGACAAAAAGGAGAAGTATAAAAATTGGAAAGGGACACACAATTAAGGCAGAATATTAGCAAATAACCCAAGACTGCAAAGATGAAGTGAGGAAAGCTAAGGCTCAAGATGAACTAAGGCTTGGAATAAAAGTCAAAAACAACAACAACAACAACAACAACAACATTGGAGGCTGAAGGGACTGAAGGCTAAAACATATAAAGAATGGTTGCTGGAATTGGGTATGTCTAATTTGATGAAAAGAAGGATTGGGATGACATGATAACAGTGTTCCAATATCCACTAAAACCCATACATGTTTGGAGAAGATGATAAAGCAGCACATAGACTTTAAACCTAAAATATTTTTGTTGGAAATTATGCTGGAAATTTATAATAAAGAATTGAAATACTTGATTATAAATGTATTGACAGCAGTGAGAATTGTATTTGCTAAGAATTGGAAAAATGAAGAAAACATCTACGCAGGAGGAAGTGATTAAGAAAATTATGGATTGTGCAGAAATGAGTAAATTGACATTTGAAATAAGAGAACAA
>JAEANM010022813.1:0-11513 GCA_017656035.1 Myanophis thanlyinensis
CTCTACTTACGAAATTTTCCACTTACGAAACGGCTTTTGGAACGGATTAATTTCGTAAGTAGAGGTACCACTGTATTCTGATTTAAGATATGATTATCTGGAATTACATATACAGAAAAGCGACTTCAAAATATCTAAAGGACCAGGCAAACACATATTATTTTATCTTTTATTACAACTCTCTCCCTGCCTCACAGTTTTCAAAACTAAACAGGTTCATTTGAGAAATGTAAGTATTTCTAATCTCAATCTCCCAGTAAGGAGAATTACAGCAGGTAATCATACTTCCCACATTATTTTAGCCATTCAGTTTTTTATTTCAGCATCCCTCGTAATTAGCTACAAAAAAAACTAAGCAGGGCAAGAATAGTTTTCAATTATAAAGGTGCAAGGTAGCATTAAAGAGCTTACATCTGCAGACCTGGACTGTGGGACATTAATTCACTGGAAACAGTAGCTCACACACTTTAGTTGACAAGTGAAATAATAATTCATCCTTTCACTTTAGAATGTTCACATTTCTTGCAATGTTTATAACAATACAAGTAATTTCTTCAACTTTTTAAAATTTGCTACCCAAACTGGTAATCTGATATGAAAGCTGCAATATATACTTTATCATTTAATATTAAATGTAATGTCTTCCATAAACAGCAACAAGTTAACAAACAGAAAGCAGTAAGGTGTCAGCTGAGGCCAAGTTGAAAATAAAAGTGAGCTAGTATGCTCTTTTTAGCATTGCTCCTGAAATCCCACCTCCTCACCATAAGCTAACTTTGCTGACAGAACCATATTAGGAAGTCTTTCCATAGTGAACAAAATATTTACCAATTCATCACAGGAACAACAGATCAGATTATTCCAGAATAAGAAACCAAACACAAATACAAAATCTGAACAATGTTGGTTGTTTTACAAAGAAAATAACTCTCTATATAACTACTTTTCTACCATAATTCTTCAAATGATGTAGTCTATATAAATATTGACAACAAGCATTGCAGCTATACTTTTAAAAAAAATTGTCACAGTGAAAAACTAAAGCATTTTTGTAATCTTGTGACATTTCAAATTTAATTTATTTTAAAAAATTATATTATGTATATCTGTCCAGTTATTCCCTTCAAACAAATGTCCAAGGTAATTTGTTTCAAGGAATTAACTCAGAACCAAAAGTTTACAATATTTGCTTGGACAAATTAGGGTTATTACTTTGCATTGATTATCCAAATTTACATGCTATGTCAGACAACAGGCGCTAAAATTTCAGAATTCTGTGGTTAGTCTTGTAAGGATTTTAATGCAACTATATTTTATAAAGCTGAGGAAAAAATATATACAGGTAGTCCCTGACAATTGAGCACAAACTTTTTTATTCCTAAGTGAGACATTTGTTAAAGTGAGTTTTCTTGGCAACCTTTCTGTGGCAACCCTTCTTGCCATAGTTACCTCAATTGTTAATATCACAGTTGTTAGATGAATCTGGCTTCCCCATTGACTTTGCTTGCCAGTAGGTGGCAAAAGGTCATCACATGACCCTGGGACATTGCAACCATCATAAATATGAGTCAGTTGCCAAGCCTCTGAATTTTGATCATGTGACCATGGGAATGCAGCAATGGTCATCTGGAAAATGATCATAAGTCATTTTTTTCAGTGCTGTTGTGATTTTGAACGATCACTAAATGACTTGTAATTGGAGAACTACTTGTACTGTCTGATGTGGAAAAAAAACCTTGAAGTTTAAAATTCCCAGTCAGCCACAAAACCCACTAGATATTATTACAAAGTTTTAGGGTTATTACAAAGTTAAATGAATTTACAATTTAAGATTTGATTTATTTTAAAATCGCATATATTACCCTCTGAAATATTAAGAATATGCCAATGTAACAACATTGCAATCTGTCAAATTAAACTGCATGGACAGAAGCAATAATGATTTTCTAGGCAATACAAAATAAATTAAATTGGAAAAACCTAATAGAGCAATTGGTTAAGATATGGAAAAAAATGGAATTATTTGTCAATTTGCAATGCAGCCAATCTGGGTGATATACAGTAATACACAAAATAAAAATACATAATCATAAAACCCCAAAAGGTAATACAGGACTACTTGCTGGGAAAAAAAATATAGCCTTGGGTTGCTTATAGAATAGCAAGGAACTAAGGAAGTAAGGAATAGTAAGGAAGGCTACACGTATCTCTCCAGAAAGAGTCTTCATAAAGTCATAGAGTTGGAAGGGACCCTGGAGATTATTTAATCCAACCCCATACCCTTTAATAAAGTGTATGGCAACATAATCTAGACAAGAACCACAGCCAGATGAACTAATTCTCCTTTATTATAAGGATATGTTAATGGGAATTCTTGCAAATCTGAAAATACTTTTCTCCCAGTCACATTTATAGTCCAAGAAATCAGGGAGATCCTTTCTGAGCTAATTGTCATGCCCACATTCCTGCTAGGATCTAAGCTGACTCTTATCTGATTGTTGTCCTAGCTTTAACTCTTTTCCCTGTCTACCAAAGTAATTCCCACATGCATGAGGTGAGGGTTGCCAGAGAGAATGCCTGTTGTCTAGTCCAGGGGTCTCCAACCTTGGCAGCTTTAAGACTTGTGAACTTCAACTCCCAGCATTGCTGGCTGAGGAATTCTGGGAGTTGAAGTCCACAAGTCTTAAAGTTGCCAAGGTTGGAGACCCCTGGTCTAGTCTACTACATCTCATGAAGCAGATGACTGTCAATGAGTCCTCTTTCAGTGATTGCATCAATTGGGCAAATTCAATCTTGGGAATATGTTGCCTGTTAAAATCCTGATATTGAACTAAATATAGCTTTAAGATAATCACCAAACCTTTGAAATGGACCGAGAACTATTGCCACACATTCTGTCGGCTATAGCTTCCAAGAAACCTCCAAAAGCAGCCTCATATACCACATGCCACAACATGCTCATATACAACATGCTAGCTAATAGGATGTTGATCAGGGTCTGAGTTAACTGAGGTCAGAACACTGTGGTTCAATTTCAGTTATAATTGGTGTACTAACTAACCCAAATGAAAGCCATACTGCCATACTTTCCAACTACTGTTTGAAGATAAAATGAAAGTGCAAACAAATCCTTAAGTCATCTTCTTTAGGGGAATGCATCCCCACTTAGAGTAACTACTAGGATTGATGTTATTGATAGTTACTACCATTGTCCTGTCTTGATAGGATCTCAATGTATTTTGCCCCGTTGGGATTCATAAATCCTATAGGATCAGGGGTGTCAAACTCAATTTCATTGAGGGCTGTATCAGGGTTGTGTTTGACCTCCGGGGGTCAGGGGGGGCCACACCCACCCAGGCCCCAACAACGTCACTCATGTTGGGGGCACCTGTGGCAGCCTGAGTGCTCTACCAGCAAAAACAGGCTCCAAAGCTCCATTTTCAGCTGCGATGGCATCCTACAACCCTCTGCCAGAGAAAACAGAGCTCTGTTTTTGCTGGCAGATGCACCATGGGCCAGTCCTTTGCTGTTTCCAGGGCGGCACCATGGGCCAGATCTAAGCACTTTGTGGGCAGGATCCGGCCCTCAGGCCTTGAATCTGACACCCCTGCTCTAGATCAAGGGTGTCAAACTTAATTTCATTAAGGGCCAAATCAGGATTGTGTTTGACCTCTGGAAGCCGGGGGGGGGGGCATGGCCAGTGTGGACGTGACCAGCCTAATGTCATTTGTGTCGGGGGCAACTGTGGAGGCCTGAAAACTCTGCTAGCGAAAATGGGCTCCCGAGCTCCGTTTTCAGCTGCAACAGCCTCCAGCAACCCTCTGCCAGTGAAAACGGAGTTCAGGAGGGCAGTGTGTGGCCCTCCCAAGCTCTGTTTTCTCTGATAGAGGCACTCCGGGCCACTCCTTCACTGTTTCCAGCATGTCCCCGCGGGCCAGATCTAAGCACCCCAAGCACCAGATCCAGCCCCTGTGCCTTGAGCTTGACACCCCTGCTCTAGATGCTGGTTCAGCATTTTCAGTTAGTGCACAAAAATAAGGTATTACCTTACTGTTACCAAATATTACCAATATACTTACAATGACTTGCTCTTAGGCAAATAAATTTCTCTCTTCTGGTTTCATGAATTTAGTAAAGAGCATTAGGGTGTGGGGACAAAGACCCCCTATATGACTCCTTATTGCAATCCCATGGAATCAAGCTCTTTGTTCCATAACACCAGACTGGAATTACGCACTTTAGTAAGAGGGAACCATTGCAAAAGTATGCCCTCTACTCCCAAAGCTTATAGGCAATTTAAAACAATGCAACACTTGATAGCATTTGTATTTTATGGTATGAGGGAATGACCCAGGAAGATAAGGGGAAGAGCTGCAGATTAGACAATGGTCAGATAAGAGGCAGATGAGCCCACAGAGGGAATGGGGGTGTGGCAAACACTTCAGAAGAGACCTTCCTTAGTTACTTGAATTACAAAAGCAAGGGGGTGTGGGAGAGACTTTCAGATTTGCAACTTTCTGTTAATACTGTGTAACTTTACAATAAAGACAGAGCTAGTACTTCTCATATTGGACCTTTTCCTTTCGGGCTGTCTGAAGCTGAGGCCCAACCACCTTCTCTAAAACAGGAAGGAAGGCCGAAGACTTTGTGAACATTGTCCAAGGAGAATCTTGAGAAAGGGGGCATATCACCACCTCTTTCAGACAGGGACTGCCTTCTTTCTCAGAGAGGCTTTTACCACCATATGGCTCCAACCACACACTTCATCTCTAACAACATTGATCAACCGGGAGGTGGAAGAATCTCACAACAGCTATGTTGCATTGTTCCAGGGTCATATGATTGTGGTTTGCGACCTTTACTTCCAACAAGCAAATTCAATGGGAAAGCTGGCAAAATTGTAAATAGCAATCATATGATACAGGATGCAAATTCCTTTCCCGTACTAATCATAATTCCCATGGCTTTCATGGAATATACAGTATGAAAAAAAAATAAGCAAATGAAGAACTACAGTTTTTAAAACATTGAAGTGCTTCCAAAGTTTTTGTATATCAGGAAAACAAATGAAAGGAGGTAACCGTTAATGAGCTATTTTGATCCAGTAAAAGTATCCTGTTTGCAAACTTTAGACTATGGAACAAGTACTCATAACCGTTTCCTGTTTTCATTCACTCTCTGTAGTACAAAACAACACTGTATCATTAAAAGCTGTACTTATGTACTTATGATTTTTGAAAAATTAGACTCAAAATTAGACACATATAATGTATGTTTAAAGCATAAATCTTCCATGGCAATAAAGAACTCCTAGTAGAAAATATTGCCACAAATGCCTCTTTCCCTCTTATACACAAAAGAACAGAACCAGAGAGAATTAGCATTAGCTAATGATACACAGCCATATGGCAACTTTATCACATATAATTGTTTAAAGAAAATCAAACACAATATTTTTAATTATAATGAACAGTAATTATTCCTAAATTGTAGAAGATCTAGAAGCAGCAATGACTGGGGTTTTTTTTGTACGATCTATTTTAAATGTCTGTCCTTCCCTCATTTGTATACAAAGAGCTTATTTTCAAATGCCCCGTACTTCTTTTCACATGAAAGCAGTAACCAAAGATGCAAAAAACTGAAAAGAATATTAAAAATTATTACTTAACAGTTGGGTAAATGGAATTTTTTCAAACTCCAAAAATATTGACAAAGGAGTATTTTATAGAAAGTCTTCTGAGATCGCTGATCAACTGCAATACATTGTCTATTCAGACTGCACTCAAAACACAACAAAAACTCCTTATCACAATTATTTCATAACTAGCATATTGAGGTAGGGGAAGCAAAAGAACAAATATGAATTCTCTAAATTATTTTCAATTTATTAAGGGCCTAACAGTCAGAACTTTAAGAAATGTTAAAAAACAGGAAGAGCTATATAGTTTTTGCCTTTAACCTCAGAAATATATTACTCAGTATGATAACCTTGAAATATGCACTCTGTGTATCAGAGACACTGTCAAGATTTCCATTACAATAAGGAAGTCTAATGTATTCTGTGTCTAAATTAGCAATGTCTCAATAAGAATGGAATATTAATAGAGAAAAATACATGGTCATTTCAAACATTTTACAAGAAGCCTGTTTTAAAATGCATGAACCCAGCTTATAGTCACAATAAAATTGCAGTTCAACCTATTTTATTCATTTGTTAAATTTTATTCTGCTTTTTCTAGACAAGTTTATCAAATGTTGAAACTGCTCATCTCCTCAACCTCCATAGGGAGGCTACATGGAGATCTTCTTAAATTTTGCCAATACAACAACTTTATTGGACAGGCTTCAATGAGAGGGAGAACTTGAACCTGGGCCTTCCAAGTTGTAATTCAACAACTTAACTACAATACAACATTGACTATTACTTCAAAAAATTATGTCCAGTCCCAAGGAAAAAACATTTATATTATTCCTACATATGTCAAACACATGTGGCCTAAATCACATTTTTGCCTTTTCAATGTTTAACTCTGTACTGCCTTATAAAATAAACATAAAATATTCACTCAAAGCTGTCTTTGTCCAAACCATCAAATCTATTTACCAGAACCATTTAAAACTACAATTTGTTATGCTTGTTTTTTTCCCCCATAGTTAAATTATACTTTCTTGTGCTTTTCAAAAAGACAGACTAACGACTCAGCAACTATGATACTTTGCTCCAGTTTACTGTAGTAATGTATAAAATAATAAGGAGTTGGTTTCAAACATTAATACTTGAATATGAAGTCTGAGAGCTAGTTTTTCTTCAAGTTGGAAAAGGAAGTCCAGAAGGAAAACAGTCTAAACAATGTTTGATTAGCCTACATTACTTCACTCAAATCATTCACACCCTTCCACATATTTCACCATTTATGAGTTTCAAGGTTCAGGCAACGAAAAAAACAATTGCTTTTGCCAGAACAGAATAAGGACAAATATTCTGCCTTAGTGATATTTTATTAAACATATATTTTATATTTCCACCAGGAATAGTTAAATAATAAATAAAATTAGAATTTTAACTTTTCAGAAATTTATAGTTCAACGCTTTATTGAGCTTTACCCATATTTTCATTTACTTCTGGCTCTAATTCTGGTATCACCAAGTATATTTAATTAGTAGACACAAAGTATCACAGCTTCAGGACTAAAGCAGCAAAATATAGCTATCTTTCAAGTCAGAATTAATAATCTTGCCAATGTATAATTAAACTTTACAGACTGAAAACCTGTATTTAAACAAAAAGTACATCCTCTTTAGTTAAAAATACAGGGTTGGAGTATCCAATCCAAATATCTATTACAGAAGAGGATAAAGGCAATTTTTGCCAATTTCCCCTTCTGAGGATCAGTCCCAAGAAATTGTGGGACACTTTAGTATGAGAGTCAAACAGGGGAGTCAGATAAAGATGAAATAGATTGAAATAATATCACCACTCATTTCCTCCAGTGGAAACCCTAATGATAAACCTTTCATGATGGAATGCTATTCCTTCATTCTAACTTCACTCTCTAAAAGAATTTAAAATTTTGAATTACAATGATAGAAAGGATCCTTGCCAAGCAGAGCCTTGTTACACAAGTTGCAGATTTACAGGAAGAACAAAACAAAAAAAACACAAAAAAGCACAAGGAAACAGCTTGGCAAGACTTCTGGGTTACTGAGAAATTCAACAACTACGGTATTTCCACATTTTGCTATTTCCCAGTTATGACCAATATTTGATGCAATATTGTTATTCAGAAAGTCCCAAATAAACATTTCCCCCTCCCCAAAAAAGGAAATTTAAAGCCTATTCAAGAACTTTTCTGTAGGAGATCTCCCACTCCCAAATTCCATGTGTTCAGTCAACTTTTTTCTCCCAACTCTGGAATTGACAGTGAGATATAGTAGTGCTGCACAAGGAGCATAATAAGAGGAAAAATCCCCAGTTAGTTTCCATCTTCAGCATTAAGAATGTGGCAAAGACCTAAAGGTATTAAACTGATAGTATACATTCTTCATAACTATCAATTATGAACATACAATACAAATCAATATCCAGACATTTTACTGTACCTGTTCAACAATCAAATTTAAAACTTAAGATGCCCTAAATTTGTAGTAATCACATTTAAAACCCACTTGCATTAAATCTATATTAAATAACTATTTTGAAAGAATCACAAAATTCCAAAATCATTGATTGCCTTTTTTTTAAAAACTTCAAATTTGTCACTAATTCTGTACTGAAGAGGTAAGAAGTAAGTGCTCTTGCTAACAGGACATGATGCATACATGCTAGCTAATCTTTCAACTCAAGTAAATCCTCAGAGACATGCAAATATAGAAAATCTCAGGCATCTATTTAGTCTTTGACATAAACTGATTTGGTTAAATAACTAGATCATGTAGAAATTTTAACAGGATATTGTAAATTCAATTTAAAAAATAGCAAGAATATATCCATATTAATATATTATGTTAAATTTATACTATAGGAATACCATAGTTATACGTTTACCTACCTATATCAAAACTATTTTTAGTTACAACTTAATCGAACACCATACAGAAATATATTTTTAAAAAAATCAAATAATGAGAATGTAAACCACAATGAAAGAAATCATCAGCATACAACAACTAATAAGACTGTTGGGAATTAAACAACAACTTCTAGGCCTTAATCTTAGTTATTTTCCCATATATTAAAATAGAATAATTACAAGGAATAAATTAAAGCAATGAGATGTAGAGTAATAGTGTAAGATTAATGATCAATGTAACACTATAAACGATAATAGCACTGTTTAGAACAAAAAGTACAATAGCTTGCATGTTTTGAAAATATGATGAAAAACAGGCTTTTCAATGTGAAGTCTGAATAAGCAATGCAATCTTTACACATATTTACATAAAAGTCCCACTGGATCCTGACTCAGACTTCCAATTTAAGCAAATTAGAGTAACATTCTGTCTCTAAAAGTTGACATTCATATCAAA
Organism: Myanophis thanlyinensis; assembly: GCA_017656035.1. Classification (NCBI taxonomy): domain Eukaryota; kingdom Metazoa; phylum Chordata; class Lepidosauria; order Squamata; family Homalopsidae; genus Myanophis; species Myanophis thanlyinensis. The sequence continues at coordinate 9,029 of JAEANM010022813.1, forward strand.
CAAGATTAGTATGGTATCTACTGTTTGTTTTTGTTCCAGTAACCAACTACCTGATACAATTAGCAAGTCTTACATAAAGCTGCTCAGAAAGGGCTGCTATCAAAATTGACTTCTTCCTAGCTTTAATCCAATAACAGACTTTTACTCCCCATCCCCACCCTCACCCCCATAAGGTAACCTTCTTTTACTTTTCTGGCCTTATTACAAAACCTAAACTGCATATGAATTACCTTTAGAATTTCATTTTTGAAAGCCCAGGTATTTTTTCAGTCTAATAAAAACCAAATATGTTATCCAGACATTTTCTCTTTAAAAAATAACAAACGAATCCACAGGAAGCCCAAGCTTTCTTTCCTTTACTAAAAAAAAACATCACCCAAGCAAGCTGCAGATTGAGACACAAAGAAACAAAAAACCATTCCACTTCCCACTCCACCCTCCACGAGTACATTTCATATAATACTTTTTTTGTTAAGTCAGCCAGCCTAAGGTTTTCTTTCCCCTCTAGCCATCCTATAGCCCAGCAGAACAGCTACAAGAGCGTTAATTCAGAATCTCCGCGGTTGACGTAGACCGTCCTCCAGGAAGTGCTCCAAATCTGGGCTTTTCCACAGAAGAGCTTCGTCCAGACAAGTTTCCAAGTTTTCCAAGGCGAGGAGGGGGGGGGAGTATTCCCACCACCCCGGCCTCCCTTTAAGAAAAGGGGAAGAGTGGAAACTGCGGCCCGTTTCCACTGCGGACAACCCCCTCCCCACCGCTCCCCACTCCTAAACGCTGGCAGGGATTCACAGATGTTGACCTTCACCTTGACTCTCCAACCCACCCTTGACCTCTGCAAGCCATCCTCCGCGGCATCTGCTGAAAGGGAAGCCCCTCCAGCGGTTCTCGCCCTTCCCAGGCTCAGGAAAGCAGGTGCGAGCGCTTGGCAAGGGAGCAGTCGAGCAACTCTTGACTGTGGCGCCCAACAGCCGTCTTCCGCGCTGGCTGTCTTACACCCGTTCGGGTAACAAAGAGCCAGGAACCGAAGGAGGGGAGGAGAGAGAGAGGGGGGGGGGGGGAGGGAGGCGCCTTCAAGACCCTTCCACCCCCGCCGCCGAGACACTCCTCCTCCTCCTCCTTACAAGCCAGTCGCCACCGAGCTACTCACCCAGCGGCCGCGGCAATTCGGCTGTTTCAGAACTGGGCAGCTGCTTCTCCACCCGGGTTACTGCAAGGCCTGCGTGCCCTTGGCTGCCCGGCGCTGGGGACGGCGGGGGGAGGGGAAGGGAGCCGTGTCCCCCTGCCGCAGGGGCTCGCGGGCGCTGCAACCCACATTCACGGGCGAGGAAAGACGACCCTCCCCCCCCCGCCACGCGCGCCAAAGGGGAGGCCCGGGCACGGAGCGTCCCGAAACCCCGCGCGTGAGAAGGCGCCGCTTCCTCCGCCGGTCGCTTGCGCCGCCGTCGCTGCCGCCGCCGCCGCCGCCGCCTGCTTTGCCCTCCTACCTCCTTTCAACTCTGCTGCTCCGGCTTCAGCCGCTGCCAGAAGCAACAGCCGGGCTCCCACTTGGCTCCGCCCGCTCTGTAGCGCGAGCGGGGCCTCACGCGCCGGGCCTGCCGAGGAGGAGAAGGAGGGTGGAGGGGAGGAGGAGGAAAAGAGGCGGCCCTTAACGCGCGCGGGTTTAAAGGGCCGGTGAATGGCGAGGAAAAGGCCGGAGTGAGAGGCTGGGAGGGGGGGGAGGGGGGGGGGCTGGGGAAGCCGTGGCTGAGGCGGGGCCTCGCCAGCTAAGTAGCCAGCGCCTCGCTGCACGTGGACTGCCAGCGTTGCTGCGCGCTGCCCCTTCCCTGCCTACCCACTTACCTCACCCCCGCTACCGAGTAGGGAGGTCCTCCGCGGAGGAAGAGGGAGCAGATTTCCTTCACGAGTATCGAGGATAATAAAGCAAAGAAAGCGGCTTTTGCTACTCGGCGCGACACGCATGCCCCGTTTTGTATTATTTTTTACTTTGGGACGGACAAGTACCTTGTCCAAAGTAAGCAAAACTTGGGAGGCGCCCTTTACGTGGGTCCGTATCCGACCCAGGAGAGGTGCTTTTCAATGCAAAATAGCGTGGCGTGTAAGAACAAGCTGACACTCCAAATTTGGTTTTGAAATCTTCCCGAGGATTTCTTTTTAATCCCAACCCTGGGGTGTTTCTGTCGCTTCCATTCCGCCATAAAAATTCCCTTTTGAGAGATAGAAAACTTCGTTGAGACTATACAGCCTCCAGCCGACCAGTGCGTTCCCATAGGGTGGGCCTCCTCGGGGTTCCATCATCGGGACGGTGTCGTCTGACAGCCCCGAGGATACGGGCCTTCTCTATGGCGGCACCCTCCCTATGGAATGAACTCCCTCCGGACGCACTATTATGGATCTCCGATGTTTCTGACGTGCCCTGAAGACCCATTTATTTCAACGAGCCGGCCTGGCCTGATACCTGAGGGTTTTAAACTAAAGCTAATTTTAC
>JAEANM010022814.1:0-11513 GCA_017656035.1 Myanophis thanlyinensis
GAGCCAGCCATGCTGGCTCAGGAATTCTGGGAGTTGAAATCCACGAGTCATGAAGGAGCCATAATTGCCCACCCCTGCCTTAAGTTCAGAACAAACTCTTTTTTGTTATTCTATTTTTAGTGTTTTATTCTTTATGAGGCACCCAGGACACACTAGAGTAGTTCTCGACTTATGACCACAATAGAACCCAAAATTTCTGTGGTTAAGGAAGACAGTTAAGTGAATTTTGCCCCATTTTATGACTTTACTTACTATAGTTCTAAAGTGAATTACTACAGCTGTTAAGTTAGTAACATGGTTTTTAAGAGAATCTGGCTTTGCTTATCAGGTCACAAAAGATGATCACATGACCTTGCGACACTGCAACCATCATAAATATGAACCACAGCATGGTGACACAGCAATTAGAATGCAAGATTGCAGGCTAACTCTGCCAACTGCCATGAGTTCTATCGTGACCAGCCCAAGGTTGACTCAGCCTTCCATCCTTCCGAGGTCAGTAAAGCAAGGACCCAAATTGTTGGAGGGCAATATGTAGAGAAGTTGTGCAGTAATGCACTATGAAGTGGTATATAATTCCAAGTCTTGTTAGGGTTCCACACAACATCAGCAACGCAATCAGAACAAAGAAACGAAAGTCCTTAGAATAAGATTTTATTGAAGACATTGTACTGGTATGGTTTGGAGAAATCCTGAATCTAAAATTCCCGGGCTTTCTCCACCCAAGTAAAGTGAAAGTTCCACCCCACTAATCATCATGTGTTAATTTCTCACCAACCCCTTCAAAGAAAGTTCCAACATTCACTTCAGGCCCTCCTCTAGCAGGTGTCCACAACCCAAGGAAGATTCTTGTGAGAAAAAAATTCTCCTTTTAAGCTTGACAGTGCTATTGTTAGTTGCCAAGAGTCTAAATTTTGATCATGTGATCATGGGAAAGCTGCAATGGTTGCAAGTGTGGAGAAACGGTCGTAAGTCCCTTTTTGTCAGTGCTATTGTAACTTTGAATGGTCACTAAACAAATAGGTTGTAAATCAAAGACTACCTATGTCCTACTTGAGGCCCAGAAATAGGGCTACAATTTATGCCATGATGTCATTGGAATATTCAGCCCCATCGGTGGGGCAAATGGGGTATATCAATAGCACTAGCACTTAAGATTTATATACCACTTTACAGTACTTTACAGTGCTCTCTAAGCAGTTTACAGAGTCAGCATATTGCCCCCAACAATTTGGGTCCTCATTTTACCCACTTTAGGATGGAATGCTGAGTCAATCATGAGCCTAGTGGGATTTGAACTGCCAAATTGCAGGCAGCCGTCAGTCAGCAGAAGTATCCCACAGTACTGCACTCTAACCACACTGCACCACTGAGGCTCACAGAGGGACACATTGCTGAACCATAATAGATTCTGTGGTAATATAACATTAAAAACACATGCTTATCAGTAGTAGTTGGAATGGCTAATATTTAGTGTATATTTAGTTTTATTTCAAGAGAGAACATCTCATTACCATGCCAGAGCTGGTCACTATCATCCCTTTGCATTCCTCGGCGTACTTCTGCCACTCCAGCTCTTCCCACTGTAGCATATTGGCAATCTCTTCTTCTGGCACAAGTGGTTTATTGCAGCGTAACAAATACAGGAGGATCTGGTGCATTGAGAGAACTTCTTTCCCGCCATCTTAAAAACAGAATGGGACTGATGGTCAAACTTTTTTATACAATGAAAGAAAAGGAAAGCGTTTGAAAACTAGCAATAGTTTCAGGACAGCTAAATGGCTTTTGCAGAAAACTTAACAATAGATTGTTTACACATCACAATAAGCCACAAGCTACAACTGATGGGATTCACCTATCACATTAATTTATAAAGCAGAGTCTGGAAATCGTAATAGCTAGGGTGAGCCAAAATATTAAACCAAAGCCAGACCAACCATATTTTGGCCTAGCATGTTGCACTAACTCAAATAATAAACCTCCCTATACTAGATAGCCACCACACAATTATTTGAAGTTGGTATCGCTCAATTTAGTGCTTGCACAAAATCTATAGAAATTCACAAAAAGTCCAGCATGGACATTGTATACAAGTTGAACAAGCTGAGAATAACCAATTCCCCACTTTTACCTTATACTAAAAGTTAGATGTAAATTATTTTACAAAGCCAATGCAAGAATTTGATGCAGGTTGAAAGCCGCGTTATATCATTTTTAGGTCTTAAAATAAAAAGCAAAAAGGCTACGTTTTCATGTCAATCTGGACTTTTGCCTTCAAAGCTAGTAGGATTTCAATACCACATCAAGACGTGGTATGCGCACTTATTTCACAAGCCTGAAAGTCTACCATCTGCTGCATTTTAAACATATTTAAATAAAAAAAATTACTTAATTATTTATAAGCCACCAGTCTGGACCCAGTCACCCGAGGCAGTGCTATACATTCAAATATGAGCTACAGCAATAAAATACAATAAAATTATATTAAAAAGTTAATAATCAAACCTTAACATTCAAAACAACACCCCACAAAAAAATAATTACATCACATATAATTCAAGCAGTAGAAGAAAAGGCACTTCCAATGCTATATAGAAATAATAAAAATATCAGATTTTTAAAAACAAAACATTTTTAAAAAGCACACTTTCCAACTCTAATGTAAACAAACCTAGGCAAGATGTCTATGTGTGATAGAGCAAAACAAATTCAAGGGGAATCCTGCTTGCCTTCTCATTATTTGGGCAACAATTAAATTTCAGTGGAAATTTTGTATGACAGCTGTTGTTGCTAGAAGATGGTAACTAATAATCTCACTGATCATTCTGACTCGCTTATAAAGCAGTTTCCTATGAAAATTCCATTAGAACAATGAAATAATTTGTGATGCATGTTCTCCATGATAGAGAAGTGCATCTAACACAACAGAAAGTTGTTAGTCCAGCTAGAAGTGACCAGAAGTCAGTTTCCTATAGGCAGTGGTGGAATTCAATTTTTTTTACTACTGGTTCTGTGGGCGTGGCTGGGAGGGGGGGGTCATGTGATTGGGTGGGCAGTTTCTGTAAGCAGGGCAATAAAGATTAGGCTAAGAACAACACCAGAATGTTTCTTTCCTGCCTTCCTTACAGGATTAACCCTATAAAGTGGAAAAAAACAAAAGGAGATTTCTTCTAACAACGGGTTCTCTGAACTGCTTAGAAAATTTACTACCAGTTCTAGCAAACCTACTAGAACCTGCTGAATTTCACCTCTACCTATAGGTAAGAATCATCCCAGAGTCTCTGGAATGAAGAAGAAACCAGAAACAGAAAACTAACCCCAAAAGTAGTGTATTACAGGAGTGTTTATGGAAATTCTCAGTCATCCAGGTCATGGCTATCTCCAAGGTGCTTTTTTCCAAAGGCAACTAGACGTTCTTCGTTTTTTTTCCTTGAATATGTTTTGCTTCTCATTCAAGAAGCTTCTTCAGTCCCAAGAAGGTTCCACACCCATTTGCACTATTCAGGTAACCCTGAGGGCACAGATAAACTGAAGAAGCTTCTTGGATGAGAAGTGAAACATCTTCAAGGGAAAGCAAACAAACAAACAAAGTCCAGTTGCTTTTGGAAAAAGCACCCTTCAGGAGCGGCAGCCAAAAATCAGAGTTCAAATAGTCCATAAAGTTGCTTATTAATAGTCCTTCTGTTGTTTATTGAATAATAGTAATAAATACTCAACAAGTTCCAGGCAACATTTATACAACATACTTAATCAGGGCAGTTAAAGCAATAATAATTCTAAACTTGGTTACTTTTAGACCTGGTTAATTTTGCTTTCTTTATGGGTTTCTGCTTAGCATTCCATCTGAATCTTAGTAGCAATCTAAGCTCTCTGCACAGTGGAAAACTAAGTATTATCACTGAACATAGATACTAAATTGCTTTCAATATTTAAGCTCTTAAAATAACTCTTAACAACAGACACAAATAATATAGATTTCAATATATGCCAAGGTGGCAATTGAATGTCTGTGTGGATTCTTCCACACATTTGCAAGTTCGGAGGCGGTACAGTCCAGATCAGGAGTGTCAAACTCAATTTCATTAAGGGCTGCATCAGGGATGTTTAATCTTGGGGGGCCGGGATGGGCGTGGCCAGGGAGGGAATGGCTAGCTCGTCTCTCCTGTTAGGGGTGCCTGTGTTGGCCCGAGCACTCTGCCAGCGAAAACCAGCTCCCGAGCTCTGTTTTCAGCTGCCACAGCCTCCTGCAACCCTCTGCTAGTGAAAATGGAGCTTGGGAGAGCCATGTGCTCCATTTTTACTGGCAGAGGGTTGCAGGAGGCAGTGGCAGCCAAAAATGGAGCTCGGGAGCCCGTTTTCACTGGCGGAAGCACCGCGGGGCGATCCTTCAGTTTCCAGGGTGGCCCTGTGGGCCAGATTTAAGTACCCTATGGACCAGATCGGGACCCTGGGCCTTGAGTTTGACACCCCTGGTCCAGTTTGGCAACTTGAAGATGTATGGGATTCAATCTTCAGAATTTCCCAGCAACCATAGCTGACTGAGAGATTCTGGGAGTTGAAGTTCTCACATCTTCACATGTCAAGGTTGAGAAACACCAGTCCAGCCATAGATTTATATCCCCTCAAAATGAAGTAACTCAAAGAATAGCTGTCACAATGAAACCAAATACACTTACCTGGAAGAAACCTTACGAAGCGTGGCATGAAATGGAACCGAGGACACGAAGTATCATTGTTTTCTGATGAAGGACCTTATATAATAAAACAAACATCAAAATACCGTTTATCACAAGGTGCAATTTCATAGAGCATTTACCTGCATCTTTGGTACTTCAGTAAAAGTAAAATACTTTTATGAACTGAATTTGTATTCTACAAATGTGCTATGATGCAAATGATTTTACATCCTATGAAACAGTGGTTTGTTTTGTAAAAAGCAAGTTTTTAGTCCCTTTCTCTGGAAAAGGATTGGGAACACAGGATCTTCCAAATATCATTTTACTACAGACAGGTAGTATATGGGTGGGACTTATGAGAATTAGCATCTGGACAGAAACTTAACAGAAGTAAAAAACTGTTTAGTAAGAGGAAAACTCAGAACATACAACTACATGATCTCAGAGTTATAGTGGACAATAAAGAGCATTTGCCACAAAATCTGCCATGTGCATTGTTCTATTAGCAATGAAATATGTAGAAGATTATAATATATGAACTATTTATGCCCACCATGCAACACAAACCTGGCTTTCTATAATCATTGAACATAATGGATGGGGAAATTATCCCTTATACTTTTCTCCTTCTGCCTGCAAACTTTGAATTCTTCGAGCATATCTATACTTTCTTTTAGTTTCTCAGCAGCTATGCAATATTCACATCCTCCAGACTGGGTATCTTCTTTCCTTAAATATTCTGACTTATTGACTGCCTTCTAATTTAGGGGTAGAGGCAATTCGGTGTAGTGGTTATGGTATCAGGCTAGAAAACTGGGAGGCTGTGCGTTCAAGTCCCATCTTAGGCAATAAACCAATTGGATGACCTTGGGCCAGTCACTTTCTATCAGCCCTAGGGAGGAGGCAATGGCAAAGTGCTTCTGAAAAAACATGCCAAGAAAATTTCTCCAGGTAATCTCCAAGAATTTGGATATGACTGAACGGAAGGTAAAAAAGTTAAGGGCCCCAAAATTTTATACAATATGATGGTGAGAAGGCAATTAACTATACCTAGTCTTATAAGCAAAATACTTATTTATCAGGAGACAGGCTTATAGGTCTTCATATTTTTATTTATTATTTATTTGTTAATTTAATTTATATACCGGCCCCTCTCCCAAAGGGACTCGGGCCGGTGCACAGCCATTAAAAATATACAAGGTAATTAAAATCCAATTAAAACGATTAGATTAAGGCCAGTTAATTTAAAAACAGTTAAGAAGTTTAAAAATGCATATGGCTTCTAATGCTCAAGGATGCCCTTAACTATCATCCCTAACTAGTTTATCTCTTTTCTTTTTCTGGACAAATGGGAAAAGTTCTAAAAATCACAATACGAAAATGTGATATAAGTCCCTGACTTTTGCTTTTTAGCAAAATATCTTCCCTTCTTTCATGAAAAGATTCTGTAGTCAGATGGGGGAAGGGTTTTAGCAAGCATCAAGAGAGAATCCACCAGCACGTTAATAGAGCAAACAGACAACCATGCAGCAAACTACAGCTCTCCCATAAATATTTCTTTTAAGATAGTTACCAATCAGATTCCAATCGTACAGTTCTAAAATATCTTTGAAGAGATAAGAAGAGAAGAGTTCCAGGCCTCGGACACAAAAGTTCTGGTGGGGGAAAAAAAGCAGACAACTCAAGACCACACAATAAACATCTTCACCAAAGTACATCATGAGAGTTGAATGTATGGCCTGAAATCAGGGATGGGATGGGACGAGACAGGATAGGAACCAACCATTCTCAAAATGTAGGAGCCTCCCCCCTCAGCCCAAATTCCCATTTCTTTTATGCTTATGACAAGAGGACTGAAAAACAAAGATTATTTTTTTACAAAATCTGAGAAACCAGACATGGAGAGATTAGAAACTCTCAGTCACAGGGAAAGATATCCATATGTTACGTTGGCAGTTTTGTTCACCCACCTCTCACCTCCAGTTGTGCGGCCCAGTTTCTAACAGGCCACAGGCCGGTACCAGTCCACAGCCCAGGAATTGGGAACCCCTGTGTTAGGAGAAAGGTCTCCACTTTTCTTTTCTTTCTTCCCCTACAACTTTTAATTGCTTCTATCTCAAATTGGGAGGGTTGGGTGGGAAAGAATTACTAAATGTTTCCTGGTTTTCCTTCTCAAAACAAAACAAAATGATTCAGTCTTTGTATGTTTCCACAGAGGCTTTACTTCCTTAAAAGAAAATGGCGCAGTGGTTAGAATGCAGTATTGCAGGCAAACTCTGCCCACTGCCAGGAGTTCAATCCTGATGGGGGCTCAAGATTGACTCTGCCTTCCATCCTTCCTTCCGAGGTCAGTAAAATGAGGATCCAGATTATTGTGCAGGGGACAATATGCTGACATTGTAAACTGCCCAGAGAGAGCTGTAAAGCATTATGGGGCAGTATATAAATCTACATGCTATTGCTATTAAATAATCTCTAAATATGTTACAATCACAAGATATTTAGGTAGGACATTCACAGCATCCGATCTGATTAAGCCCTGTATGCAGAGGCCATGCTACACAGTACAGCTCTCAAATGCAAGATGAAGAACGCAAAGCAAGGAGACAGTCCTTGTGTACTGATGAGCTTCCCTCTTTTTTTTCCTGACTTCTGACCCAGAGGCTATTGGGTTTCTACTTGACCTCAAATTATGGGGTTTGAATATCAGGGGAGAAAGCCTACACTGATAAGCAAATCAAGCTTAAATTGCATCTTATGAAATAAAAGCAGTTAAAATTAAGTTTTACATAGGCTTCAGAGTTTCTCCAAGTGTTTACTTTTCCCTCAAACAAATGAAAAGCTAAAGAATTGTGTTATTGTTGTTTTACCCCATTCTTTTAATTTCCAGACTTTTTACTTGCTTAGTGAAAGCCTAGAGTTATTTTCAAACATCCTACAGACTTTTATATTAAAATTCCAAAGCCAGGCTAAATTCCTTAAAATTCACTTATTGGTAACACTGGTAGTGGTGTAACAAGACATTTCCCATATCATTTCCCATCCGGCACTTATCTTATAAAGAACTGTGGAACAAATAATTTAAACACTGATACTCTAGTTTGGAGTGGGGGAAAATGACTGTTGAAGAAGCAAGAAATAGAAGAAGGGAAGGAAGAAATACAGAATGATCTCAAGAGAGGATCAATATTTCGCTTCCTAAAGAGGAGCTTCCTCTCTGAAAATATTTACTTCAGGCCCCAACTGATAAATTCAAATCATTATATGCAATTCTACCTCTCTTCTCAGAGAACATTTTTTCCACCAAAGCTAGTTAATTTCATCATTTGAAAGACACTTCTTATGCTGAAAAGTTTACCTCTATCCCCAAATATGTACCTTTTTTAAAAATAACAGAAGTACAATAATCTAATGTTTTTTTCCCATCTGAGGAAAAGTTTCAGCAGCACTTAATATTTTACTCAGCTGAGATTACGGCCTGCTCTTATTGGGCTAAGAGGGGACATATGTTTAAGTCTTGCTTTATTGTATTTTTATAATTATATTCCAGAATCATAGACATTGTGATTCCAAAACAGTGTATCTTTAATTACAAGTGCCTACCCAGGCATACAATATGTTCCACTTCAGAATATGCATGAATCAAAAATCTAAAATATCTTGGTGCATTGCAAACCAAACAGATGTCTTGAATAATCATACTCATCACTTACTTCAGGCATCATCTCCTCAATGAAATGAATTGTATAATCAATGTTAAATCTGATTACTTTACACAGAGGAATCTAGAAAGAAACAAAGAAACATGGAACACTTTTAAGGAGAAGTGCAATCAACATTCTTAAGAGCCTTTGCTGTCTTCTGATCAAATGTAGTAGTGTTGCATATGTAAAATAAAGTTTGTGATGACCAGCTGGCAAATGGCATCAAAAGCAGAAGGGTAATGGCATGATCAAATGCTGCCACCTACTGGACATTTAAAGCAGATGCACCAAAGCAATTGAATATGTACTGTGTAATATACATTCCCTGCAATGAGAATATATACGCCGTAATGGGAATACAGGAAAGCTATTCACACAATTTATGCTATTCTAATCCATCAAATAGTTTATACTTTTAGAATTTGAGATGTAAATACAACAGCAGATCGTTAATAACACCAGTGGATATTTGGTAGTAAAGAAATATTAACATTATCTGATTACAGAAGAGCAGATTTGGAAGGAAGCTTGGAGGTTTTCTAGTCCATCCTCTCGCTCAGGGAACCCTATAACATTTCAGGTAAATGGTTGTCCAATCTCTTCTTAAAAAAATTCCAGTGTTGGAACACCAACAACTTCTGGAGGCAAGTCGTTCCACTGATTAATTGTTCTAACTCTCAGGAAATTTCTCTTTAGTTCTAGATTGCTTCTCTCTTTGATTAGTTTCCATCCATTGTTTCTTGTTGACACTCCCTGCCTTGTGGTAACCCCTTAGATCAGGGTTGTCAAAATGGCGGCCCACGGGCCAGATGCGTCACACACAAGCCACGCCCACCCCCAGCTCCGTGAAGGGAAAAAAATATCGTAAACATCACGACAGCAACGTGACGCCACGAGTTTGACACCTGTGTCTTAGATACTGGGGGTTGCCACAAGGAAGAGGGAGTCAACCTATTCTCCAAAGCACCTGAATTACATAGTATTGATTTTGCTTTAAAAACTTCACATCAGCATCCTGATCGTAATATTACTCAAACAGTTCTGCAGCTTATCCAACAGTCACTCCAAGACAGGGGTTCCCCCATCTCAGGCTCCTGCAATTTCCTAAAATATAAAAGAAGGCTCCATACCCCCTGCCACTGAACAGAACCAATGCTTAGTACATTGAGGCAAGGAAATGGAAGCCTTGCTTTAAATCCCATAACTACATTTTTTTATCTATATTTCATAGAGGTGCACCAACTTGCACAGGCAAAACAAAGAAGAAAGACCAGATCAAGTTTTGACAGTCAACACTGGTGCTGTTTCGTCCGAGCAAGCCTGCGGCCAGTTTACAGGGCAAGATTTGACAGCGTGTAAACCCCCTTCGCAGGGGTGGGGATGAGAGATTTCCCATCTCACACTGCTGCATGTTATTAGCTGAACTAAGATTTGACCAGGGTCTTGCTATTCCCAGTTCATACTCTTCAAACATAGCAGAAAATGAGCTCTCATGGTTTAATTATAAAAGGTCAACAATCCTTGGCCGCCATCTCCACACAGGCTACAATTTTCCAACTGAAACAGAAGACGTGCTCTTTCTGAGGTGCTAGCTTAGGGAAAAGTTACGCCTTTTTAAACAAAACGGGACCCCCTGAAAAAAAAACACACACACCACCACTCTATCTTATTTTTCCCTCTTGCAGAACTGCAGTTTTAGCCAAGAAATTCTTCTCACTTTCATATTGTCTGTCAGAATGATTGCATCTGACTCCCACCTTTCCAACTATCCCTAACCCTCCCTTCCTACCTTAACTTACCCGCGGTTGCGTAAGCATTTCACTGCATATCGTACCCATGTATGACTGTGTATGTGACCAATAAAATTTGAAAATTGAAATTGAAATGAATACAGGTAGTCCATCACCTACAACAGTTCATTTAGTGACTGTTCAAAGGTACAACGGCACTGAAAAAAGGGACTTATGCTGTGGCCCACCAGCAGACAGAAGAGCTGGCAGCAGACTCAGACAGTGAGGAGGTTGAGGAGGACCTTGGGCCAGTCCTAGTGTCGGGGAAGGCTCTGATGAGTGCTCTGTGTCAGAGGCAGGGCCATCTGACAGTTATCAGCTGACTTTGAAGTCGGAGATCAGTGGGGAAGAAAAACATCTGGAGCCTGTTTCAGATGCATGTATGTGCAGAGCTGTCAGGAGAAGGGAACAACTAAGGAGAAGGGGTCGACTCGTACGTAAAGGTACAAATGGAAATGGCCCCTTCCATAGGGAATAAATAGAAGCAAAAGGGGATGTGGTGTTTGTAGGAGACAATTAGTTCCCTCATTATTGTGAAGATTTATCTGAGTTCATGCCATACAGAGATTCCTTGCCAAGTATTTCTACTGGAAACTCAGCCTGATAAGGTCTGTTTTTGTAATAAAACCTTGAAAGGTTTACTGCCGAGACTTTTCTGGATGTGAATGAGAAGAATTCACAGTAATCAAATAAAAAGGTTTTTTTCCAGGACCAGAAGCCTGTTTCATGCTTCTGTTAAGCCTGGTTCAGAACACTTAGGACTGTTTTTCACACTTACGTCCATTCGTTACATCCCCATGATCAAAATTCAGGTGCTTGGCAGTTGACTCATAGTTATGATAGTTGCAGTGTCCCGGGGTCATGAGATCCATTTTTGCAACCAGCAAAGTCAATGGGGATTCACTTAATAACCGTGTTACTAACTTAATAACTGCAGTGTTTCACTGAACTACTCTGGCAAGAAAGGTTGTAAAATGGGGCAAAATTCACTTAACAAGTGTTTCACTTAGCAACAGAAATTGTGGTCGTAAGTCGAGGACTACCTGTAATAGTTTAATTGATACTTTAATAATAATTCAGACAGAGAAGAAACGATCAATATACAGCAGTGGTTGAGAGTTATGTTCCTCTGACATCAATCTGTTTATGTAGTGTGTCTTAAGCCTTATGAGCTTAAAAGAGAATTGATAAGATACAAAATAGGATGAATGCTCTCTCTTGCAATTGAACAGTTGACGTTTTGGGAAAAGATACCCTTCTTCAGAGAAAATAATAATAAGACTCCAGAGAAGTCCAGAACCAAACTTTTCCTCTTTATAAAATATAGGCTTCTACAAATATAT
>JAEANM010022815.1:0-11513 GCA_017656035.1 Myanophis thanlyinensis
TTTTATTGGCTGTAAACCGCCCCGAGTCCTGAGGGAGAGGGGGCGGTATATAAATTAAATTAATAAATAAATAATAATGGTGCTATTCCCAAAACAGATTGTGATGTTGCCCATCAGGATGCTCTCTACAGTGCTTTTGTGATTTATGCCTGAGGGATGCTGCAAATGATCATGAGTGCAGGCTGGCTGCTGAGCACCCAATTTGCCACCATGTGACCCAGAAGGAGCAGCCATCCAAATTTCAAATCCATGTTGTAATTAGCCCTGGGGAGATCTGTCATAACTTCAAATGGTTGCTAAGTGACCAGTCTTAATTTGAGGATTACCTGTAGTCATATATGCATAGGGTCGGACAATGGGGAACATTGTAATGAATCAGATAATATCACAAAATGTGGCCAAAATTGGCTATGCAGAGATATTAGAATTGATATTTAAAATGTACATTTTTAATGAATTGCCAAATACCAGGGAAGGAACAATTTTACCAAAAACAAAAGAAAATTCTCAGCTTTCTAGTTTACAGCTTCACTTAGCCCGAATAATTAGTTTAGTTCTTCACAAGATATTATTTTCCCAAAAAAGAAAAATAGCAGTGAATTGTTCTGTTTTGTTTAGGTCAAAAAACTCTCATTTTTGTCAAATCTACCGTATGTCATGTCTTTCTGTTACTAAAAAACTAGTGTCTAATATTGAACCGTCGTATGGGGTAAGATGGCAAAACCACAATAAGTAGTTTACAACAAAACCTGATTGCACTTGCCAAAATGATGTGAGATTGTTTCATACATTTTTGCTGAACCAGCAGCTTTCATTGCGAAAGCAACATCTTCGGAATCCTTTCTTCTCATCAATCTGTCCCTGAAAAACAGTTGCCATTATCCATCTGCTACCTCCCAAATAGAAATATAATTCAAATAAAAGACAATGTGGAGTGAGCCAGTTTGGTTTAGTTGTTACACTAGGCTAGAAACTAGGAGGCTATGAGTTCTAGTCCTGCCTTAGGCAGGAAAGTTAGCTGAGTGACTTTGGGCCAGTCACTGTCCTTCAATGCAATCTAACTTAGAGAGTTATTGTTGTGAAGAAAACAGGAAGAGAAAAGAATATTAGATATGTCTGCTGAGGAGGGAAGGAGGGAGGCAGGAAGGAAGGCAGGAAGGAAGGAAGGAAGGAAAATAAATCAGTTGAAGGAATGGCAGTAAAGGGAAAGAAGGTAAAGAAAGATATTACAGGTACAGCTAGGCTTCAACTTACAACTACAATCGAACCCAAAATTTCTGTTGCTAAAATACTCCCTCAAAAGCTCTCCTCCCGGATTTGGCCTTGCAGCTAAAAGTCAGCAGAGGAAACCATCTGTCACTTTGCTAAGAGGTCCTCTTCTTCTTCTCCCCTAACTCAAAAAGGTCCTGGAGGCAATCTTTCCATGTCCTGACAAACCTAATTTGACAGCCATGTCCCTCTCTCTGGAGGCTTACCTTAATGAAGTTGTCAGCAAGGTACAGACTTTATTAAAAGAGGACGACCTGCTGAGAAAGCCAGTCTACAGCTGGACAGTCGGCTGAGCCGGCTCTTTCCAAATGTGAAATAAGGCCCTTCTTTTCATGTGATTTTTTTTTTTTCCTTCATGAGCAGACCATGGAAAAAAAAAAAACGCCCTGAGAAAAACTACCCAAAATAATGTGAGGCTTCTACAGATATAGGCTGCTTTGCCAGTAAAAGTCTGGATATAAAATGGAGACGCTATCTTGCTCTAGCTCACACAGTCATGATTTGTTCTGCTTCCAAACAATATAGTACCTTTTTGAAAAAATAATGTCCATTGAAAAAAGCAATAAACTATTGGCCACAAGTGGATTTTATATGTACTGTGAGCTGCTCAGAGGATTTTAATACTATGGAGTGGGAAAAAAACTCTATCATTAATTACAGCTATATGCACATATGGATGAATGAATTAGGGAAAATATTTGCATAAGTGTCCACAACTTAACATCTTCTATAAATAATGATTTGCTTGCATTTGTTGACTCAGTGTGCTCCAGCTGGATGAGTTGAAATAACATACAAATAGTCCTCAACATATGATCACAACTGAGCCCAAAATTCCCATTGCTAAACAAGACAATCATTACATGAGTTTTGCCCTGTTCTATGACCTTTCTTGCCACAATTGTTAAGTGAATCTGGCTTCCGCTCTGACTTTGCTTGTTGGGAGATCACAAAAGGTGATCACATGACCCTGGGACACCATAACCATTATAAATACAGGCCAGTTGCCAAGGGTCTGAAATTTGAACACATGTTTACGGGATGCTGCAATGGTCATAAGTGTGAAAAATGGTCATAAACCACTTTTTTTCAATGCCGTTCAAAATGTCATTTAAACGAGTGGTTTTAAGTCAAGAACTACTTCTAATAAATTCTGCCATTGCTTTAGCACACAATTCACAGGTGTTAGCTTTAAAAATTATGCTGTTAATACGTTTACAGCAGAGTAAAATAAATGGTTATTAGTATAATTCATCTGGAAATGTAGTATTAGTTGCTGGGGACAGTCCTACATATATCAGTATTAAAAATGTATGGAAAACTTGCTTATTATGGCTGTTTCACTAAACTGATTGAGCAAATCAAGGTTTGGGGTGATGTGTGAACCCAACTGTTGTCTAATTGAGAGAGAATATTTGTTCCTTTTCCTTTCTGATATAGGAACAAAATTGCCTCATTAACCTCAAATGAGAAGTGAGGAAACTACAGATATCTGAAGGGACAAGCTTTGCAACCTCTTGTAACTCATTGCTGAGAAATTAATATAAATAATTACTCAAGCTGAAGGCCAATTATCTACTTAAAAAGAAATTAACCAAACTTCCCACAATTTCCACTTTACTGTTACTTAAGCTGCAATACCTGCCTACCTGAGATATTATGAAATATAAAAGCTACAATTGAGGGCAGACAGTTCTTTTTTTCTTTACCACTGACTATTTATATGCATTATAAAAGTCTACATTACTTTGCTTCGGGATTTCACATGGAAGATTTAACTATTTAATTTGATTTTAAAATATGGTTGAACAATTAAATAAGATTTTAAAATAGGATTTAACTATATCAATATAATTTAAAAATACAGTGTAACGATTTGAGAAAAAAAGTTTCTAATTATAGTGTTCCCGATTTCCTGGGATCCCACCTGGAACAAAGCAGGAAAATCAAGAAATGATTGAGATAGATAGAATTCTTTATTGGCCAAGTGTGATTGGACACACAAGGAATTCATGTTTGGTGCATATGCTCTCAGTGTACATAAAAAGAAAAATACATTCATCAAGAATCATAAGATACAACACTTAGTGATAGTCATAAGGTACTAAATAAGCAATCAAATCATACTAGGAAACAATAAATAATATAAATGGTAAAGATACAAGCTACAAAGTTATAGTTGTAAGTGGGAGGAGATAGGAAATAAGGACAACGAGAAGAATAATAGTAATACAGTCTTTGTAAATGGTTTGACAGTACCAGAAATATTCCTGTTGGGGATTTTACCCGAAACATATAGTAAGGGGAATGCATATTTAATTATTCATATTTAACTGCAGAATTATATTTGCACAAAACTGGAAAACTGAAGAGATTCCCAAAGATGAGAATATGATTAGGAAAATAATAGAATGTGCAGAAATGAATAGATTAACACTTGCAATTAAGGAGAAAGAACTGATAGGGATTCATTTTATCATTGGTTAGATAATAAAAATAGAAGTTAGAAACAGGGAAACAACAGAAAAAGATAAGTGAAACAAAGAAGATATGTTAAAAGAGAGAAGTAAATATTATGATTATGTTTAATATTTTATTATTATAGAAGTAATACCAATGTAACGAATATTGTTGTAAATCTTGATTATTATTTTACAAGGATATTTGTACCTGGACGACACACTATTTAATTGAAGATGGAATTATTATATCAAAAAATAAAAAATGTAATTAAAAAAAGAAGTCTTTGGAGATATTGTAGGATGTAGTGCAGGGGCCATATCAACAGCATCATCTGTCAATCAATTTGCTCGGTATGCAAATTGCAAGGGGTCTTTTTCTCCCAAAATAGAAAGATGAATTCTCAAGGAACTATATATTAATGCTGGGACATTGCCACAGATTTGCACTCTTAATTACAACTCAAGCAATTTGAGGCTGGTTATGCTATCACATTCACTGACTTTTAAGAATGTTCCTAATAGTGTCATAGATTTTTGGTGCATCTCTAATCCCAGTCAAAGTTTTTAATCAATGCAAAAATGTTTGCAATGAATATGACAAATTTCAAAAGAAACATATCTACTACTTATCATTTATTTATTTATTTTATTTGGAAAATTTATATTGTTGCCTACTCACTCAGGATGACTCAAGGCAGCTTACAGGAAATAAAACCACAATATAAAAAAAAAATAAAAAGTAAAAATAATAAAATAATAAGCCCCACCCTGTTGATAACACATACTTATACCAGCCATTTAATGGGCTCCATCCCGCCCTGGGTTCCCCAGGACCACTGGTAGAACCATGTCTTCAGGGCTTTCCAAATGAATATCTGAGTGGGGGCCAGTCTAATTTCCAGAGGGATGGTGTTCCAAAGGAAGGGTGCTACCACAGAGAAGGCCCTTCTGGGTCCTGCCAGATGCATCTCCTTGGGGTACAGAACCCACAACATTCCTTGTCTCCCCACTCTAGTGGGTCGTATAACCACAACTGACTTGCACTTCTAAGATCAGCCCTTAATGCTCTCTTTTGATAGTTATTTTGACAGTGCAGATATTGGATTTAATTAACCCTCATTCATGACTGTGTTCTTGTATATGGAATAAGAATAGCAATGATATTCCCTGTGACCGTCTATGGAAGCAAAAGTTGGACTTCAAGGAAGCAGGATAGAAAAAGTATTGATGCTTTTAAACTTTGATATTAGAGAAGATTCCTGAGAATAGCATGGACAGCACAGAAAACAAACCAATGGTGAATAGTCTCAGTTACAGAAACAATAAGTGTGCAATTGGAAGCCTGAAATACCATGTTAGGAAGCAATCATCATGGAGGAAATTCATCTACGAAGAGTTGATACTAACTTGATGGCACTTAATCAATCACAACCATCTTTATATAGTGCCCTCTCTGCAAAGTAGATGGGTTGAGGGGAACATCAAGCAATGGCAAATGAAAGGATGTCATCTTGTCCATCCTATATTCAGCAATAAATCCCACCAGGTTCAAAGGACTTGTTCCAGATAACCAGGTATAGGACCATAGTCAATATCTATTCATATTTACAAGATTTACATAACAAGACCAATCTTCTTCAGCTACTGTGACCTCAGTAAGACCATACCTGGAATATTGCATCCAGTTTTGGTCACCACATTACAAAAAAAGATGTTGAGACTTTGGAAAAAGTGCAAAGAAGAGCAACTAAGGTGATTAAAGGCCTAGAGACTAAAACATATGAAGAACGGTTGCAGGAACTGAGTATGGATAGTCTAGAGAAAAGAAAGTCTAGGGGAGACATGATAGCATTATTCCAGTATTTGAGAGGCTGCCACAAAGAGGAGGGGTCAATTTATTTTCCAAAGCACCCAGAGGACAGGACAAGAAACTATGGATGGAAACTAATCAAGGAGAGAAGCAGCCTGGAATTAAGGAGAAACTTCCTATCATTGAGGACAATTGACCAGTGGAACAGTTTGCCTTCAGAAGTTGTGGGTGCTCCATCACTGGAGATTTTTAAGAAGAGTCTGGACAGTCACTTGTCTGAAATGGTGTAGGGCAGTGGTGGCAAACCTATGGAACGTGTGCCGGAAACAACACGCCAAACCATCCCGCAAGCTTTCGGGCACGGCAAACTATCCCGCATGCCCTGTGCGGCCCCGCTGGCTCTGCACTCCGTTCTCGTGCTCCAGCACACGCAGCCCCTGCAGCCCATTCTTGTGCTCTGTTGTGCGCTAGCCAGCTGGCTTTTGCCATGCGGGAGTGCCAAAACCCGGATGCACAGTGTCCCAGTGTGCATGCATCCTCCGAGAGCCGAATGTCCAGTTTCCGATATGCGCACACGCACCAGCCAGCTGTTCGTCACGCACATGCGCGCCATGCTGGGACGTTGCACTTCCAGGTTTCCCAGCTGGCTAGTGCATGATGGAGCGCAAGAACGGGCTGCGGGGGCTGCGCGCGAGAAACACGAGAGCGGAGTGCAGAGGCAGTGGGGCTGTGTAAGGCTCACGGGATGGTTTGGTGTGCCTTTCCGGCACGAAGAATGGCACCTGATGCCATAAAAGTTTCGCCACCACTGGTGTAGGGTCTCCTGATTGAACAGAGGGCTGGAACAGAAGGCCTCCAATGTCCCTTCCAGCTCTATTCTGATTCTGATTCTGTAAGTAAGCACTGGCTGATTGCACTCTGTGTGTGTGTGTGCGCGCGCGCTGTATCTGGAGCTAAAGCAACCACAAATAAGTCACACAATACCACCCCCAAATTATCACATCACTATGATGAACATAGTGTATTGGAACCTATTATTTGAAAATTACATATTAAGTTTGTCATTTCCTTTACTGGTGAAGACTGGTCTGAAAACGGCTGGTCTTCAGCTCACTTTAGCGTCCACTTTGTTTGTGTAAAGAGATGCCACCCTGAGACTTTTTACATGACCCCCTGGGAGATGCCAAACTTCAGAAGAATCCTCTCCCCTAAAGGTTAAAAAACAAACCCTTCAAAAGCACAAACAGTACACCATAATGATCCTTTATGTGAAATAGAGACCCTGTCTTAAGCCTCCAGATCATTGCTATCTGAAGCAATGAGCAATGAGTAAGCCTCTGAAGTGATTCTATGGAAATCGCAATTTTTGAGCTCTAGGAACCCAGCTGATTTCCATTGGATGGCCATTCTTTTAAGCAATAACCCATTGAGAGCAGTATTATTTTTGTGGCTGAAATGACCTCAAGCAAGGGCAGTTTGCCAACATATATCTTCGAATGAGGCTGAACCTTCAATATTTGATGCATTTCCGTCAGTGCTGAAAAGTAAAAAAAAGCTCTCTACGGGACCAGTTGAAAAGCAATTACAAAAACTAATTCTTTAAACTAGTAGGTTTGTACTAAACTCAATGGGTCTTAATCCAAGTAAAAGTATGTATCCTGTTGCAGGGATTTTCAGAAATGGACTATCATCATGAATGTCTGAACATAATCTGAACACAACTTTAATTTGAATTTTTGAAAAGAAAAAGAAAAGCCTTTTCTTTAGAACAGTAGTGCATCTGTAGGTTCCAATAGAATCAACTTTTTTTTTAAAACATTTGCATAAGGCAGTCTCCAAATGTTCTAAGTGAAATGTCCTTAAAAGTTTCAAAACATTTGGCCACTATCCAGAAAGATATCTCAATGCATACTCAGGCTTACACAAGTTTTCATGCCACATCATAGAAACTGCCTTTCCCTAAGCTTCTTGGCGTATAATATAGCAGGTTTGCTATCTGAAAAACATAACTAAAACACACACGTACACTAGGCCTACAGATCTAATAGTACAGTTCTCTGCCACAAAAAAAATATTAGAATTTAGCAGTTGAATTTTACGCAGATGTGCTCAAATGTACAATTATAGGGTTTAGATCCAAAGAGTCATATTTGACTTGCAGTCCAGATTGAATCAAGATATTTTTGTGCACCAATCCTAGTAACTTCACTGTTGTTCAATAGACCAGCTTTCTCCAGCTCGGCACTCTCACACCACCTTTGAAATATAATTCCTAGCCATGTGGTGGTTGCTGTTCCAACCTATCAGGAAATGCCCTATTGTGAGATCTGCAACAAGGCCGCATTTCCTTGCTATATGACTGATCCCACAGCTACATGTACTTGGAACTCTGTGACGCTTTTGCTCTGTGTCATGTCACTCAAAACATAAATGTAACATAAATTACACCCTGACATTAACAATCAGTTAATAATTGGTTGTGTGTTCAAGGGAGTACATGACATCTAACAAAGATTATAGGAAATGTTGCAATGCCTGCACAGGTTCCCAGAGTGCCAATGTAATTTGACCTTTTTTACCTTGGATGGGAAACCAATATATCCGGCCTTTGAGGCATCTCTCAGGCCCAAGTGAACTAAAGTTGCTGTTTGGCTATGGTAATTAATACTGAAGACTTCATGACTAATCTCAAGGCATTAAAGGTGGGGCAGGGTTTCCATTACAGATGCTTGTTTGCCTGAACTTCATGAAAAATCCTCTCTTCCTCAGTGAAACTTGGCAACAGCCTGGCCAGCTGGCTATTTTTCCCCCTCTATAGATTTTAAATGGATATGAAATCTGACTACAGATTGGCTCAACCTAGCTACCCAGAGATTGGGGAATTTGGTTCTCCTGTCAAGATATCTTTCAAATATGATGACTCTTCAAGGTTGACATGAAAACAATAGAGAGGACAATGCCCCACAGTGGGAGATGATAATGCCAGAAGAATATTTTCCACCTGAAAGAATAAATCCACATGGCTAGTTTCATCGTTAAAGTAGAACACCAATCAGAAGAGGCAGCTTTAGCACATCAGAAGAGCTCTAGGCCAGGGTTTCCCAACCATGGCACACATCTAAGATGTGTGGACTTCAACTCCTGAATTCTCCAGCCAGCACAGCTGACTGGGGAATTCTGACAGTTGAAGTCCACATATGTTCAAGCTGACCAAGGTTGAAGACACACATTCCAGGGATGGTGAATATTCCATGAGTATACAAGGTTATCCAGTACAAACCAAAAAACAAGTTTATGGTATTAAAAAGGTTTCTGATTTTCTTTTAATCCCCCACACTGCATTTGTTTTAAAGAGGTTCTGTGTCTAAGAACAAATAGTTATTAGATAATTATTAATTATCTAAAAACCAAGCCTTGCCTGATAAAAACTAGTTAGCTGGCATACTTTCTCACTTGCTGAAATAAATGAAATAATAGGCAGATCAAGGGCAAAACTGATGTTACAAATGTTTTTATTAATGAGTTTAAAAATGGATTAGTAAGTGAGTAAGTATCATACACTTATTAGTCCTTCTCACGGCACAGTCTGGGAATTCTTGACAATCTCTACTTTGCACAACAATGGAGAGAGACATGCACGTATAATCAATTCCATTCAAATTTGTTATATAAATTTAGTACACAATATATTCTACACTTACAGAAAAATTGGCTGCACATACATACCAATATCTGTGTTTTTGAGCACTTTGAAAAAATGTGTATAACATGTTGTGTAATAAATAAAAATAAGCAAAAGGATATATAGATACTGGAAAAAGTTATCCTGTTACAGAAAGCTACTTGCAATAATAACAGATCACATAGACATGAAAAAAGATGCACATCTTGCTTATGCAAGTTAATTACTAGAGTATTTTTATTTGCTAAATTGAGACATACAATTAAACACAATTTGACAAAAGACTCATAAACATATTGCAATTAAATGGAAACTGTGGTTAAGATGGTGGTTCAATTTCACTGCACACATGTTGTGCATTGACAATAAAGGATTGAGATTCTTTGCAATCATGCCCCAGAGTCCTAACTTTTTCAAAAACCCCAGAAAGTGGGGAATCCCAGCCCTGTTTCTTAGCATCACCCAGTATCACCAATTTAAGTATCTTAAAGTAAGCAACCCCCCATGATTTCTTTTAAAACACTGATCCCTTTACCAATCCATAGTATAATCCAACCGATATCCACATTTGTAATGTTTGCATCCAAAGTTCACAGAGTGTATATGCATTGATAGACTACAAATGTACTATTAGTCGCCCTTGCACAGCATATAAATACTTGGCTGGCTTTGAAGGTCCAAATATACATTCACTGGAAAAATGTATCTGTGCATATGTATAGTTGAGTTTTCTGAGTCAGAGAAAGATTCATAGATATAAATGCATGCATTCATAGATACTCCAGAATTGACACACTTGTATGAATCCTCATCTCCTAATTTTAATTAGTTTAATTAAAGAAGTAAAATT
This sequence comes from Myanophis thanlyinensis, assembly GCA_017656035.1. Classification (NCBI taxonomy): domain Eukaryota; kingdom Metazoa; phylum Chordata; class Lepidosauria; order Squamata; family Homalopsidae; genus Myanophis; species Myanophis thanlyinensis. Next base: position 10,074 of record JAEANM010022815.1, read on the forward strand.
GAAGACCTTTTTCCAGGTTTTGTCCAGAATTGAAGAATGTGAACCTCAATGCAGATAAATTATTCACTTAAACCTTTTCTTTCTTTTTAAAGAAAGGCTTTATTGAGTTGAGCATGGTTGATAGTAATATGATATTTTTTAATCCAGAGATCTGGTGATCTTTCTTCCAGTAACAACCAGTTTCAATTCTGCCCAACGTCAAGATCAGCCAAGGTCAGTTAGATGTCACCACCAGCTGGGATAAATACACATCAATTATTTTTTTAAAAATAGCTAAAGCACTTTTATTTGGAAATATCCCCATACTACATGCACGCATGCGCGCGCGCACACACCCACACCCACCCACACACTTGTGAAACTTGGATGTCTTGTCTCAACAATCTTCTATTATTTAATACAAAAGTACTGCCTCTCATTGTTGACCCAGAATTGTATACTTTCTGGCTTTAGCAAGGAACAATATTATTGTTTCATGATGTTTCTTTTGGAGAGCCGTTGCATTATTCTACTCCCTGAAATTCAAAACTTCCACTTTCAAAAAGGAATCTTTCTCACCAGAACTGTTACAACATGCCACGGAAGCCTCTTTTTCTCTGCAACATTTCCAAAAATAGTGGCAGGTCTTTTCCACAAGAAATCAAAGGCAATTAAGACAAAGAGAAGGAAGATAGTCATCTTGCTTGCTCTGACTGTTTTGCAGTCATTGTTTGCCCTCCAAGTCTTTCAGTTCATACTGTAACAGAGGACAGGATTAAACAGGTCACTGTGGAGTTGGATTACAGTCTTTTATGCTTTTTTCTTTTCTTTTTTTTAGCAGATAAATAGGATAACTGACACAAAAGCTTAGGTGGAAGAAGAATCACAGAAAAATACCCAGCATAAATTCCATCCATAGTTAAATACACATCAGGAGACATTTATTTCATTTTCATTCTTTCAGCGTATGCTTGTTTTGTTTCCTTTTAAAATAAATGGGTCTTAACATAATAGGATGTTGCCTGGATGGGATCCTAACATAGCATTTCCCAAATAGTTATGATGTTATTTCCTAAATTAAAGTAAGAGGCATACTTTTTTCTTATATTCTGAAACTTTTCGTCCAGATCCATAAAGAATCATGGATTACCATGTGTCTGAGAATTCCCCTTTCCCTAGCTTTTATTTGGCTTCTTGGTTTGGAAAAATGCTCCTCCTAAAATTGACCTCGGTTGCTGACTTGAAGATAATGTTCACTCACAGATAGACTGATTTCAGTCTGTTCCTCGATATCCACATAGTTACTTTAATAAAAAAAAAACCAGAACCATGCAGTAAAAGAATAAAGAGATATGTAACCAGAAAAGATAGGGTTAAAAATGTATGGATGTACGGCTGTCATTGGAAGAACATATCGCAGCCGTCTCCAGGGGGGCCTTTTATCAGGTCCGTAGGATTGCC
>JAEANM010022816.1:0-11513 GCA_017656035.1 Myanophis thanlyinensis
TACCCCAAAGTATCAAGGTATCAGGCCAGGCCAGCTAATTGGAAAAAGTGGGTCTTTAACGCACGTCGGAAAACTCTAGGTCAGTAATGGTCCGAATCTCAGGGGGGATTCTAGGTCCTTACAATTCCAAAACTAAAAAAAAATTAAACCACTAAAAACATTTAAAACTAATAGAAACCTCCAAAATAAATATATACAGCAGCCATTAGCCAATTAATTGTAAAATTAAGAAATGGGCCCATAACATGTTTAGTGGCCCAGGCTCAGGAACAGAGCAAAGTTTCTAAAACCTTATGAAAGGCTAACAGAGTTGGGAGCATTCTAATCTGCCAGAGGAGGATATTCCAGCCAGCAGGGGCCACTGTAGAAAAGGCCCATCTTCTAACCTCTGCCAGCCAACATGCTATGGTTGATCTACACAATGTTCAATCTGCTAGATTGAACTGGACTGTAGAGACTCTAGAAAAAGGCAGTCAGGTATTCCTAATACATGAATATGGATAGATGCACAAGCATTTTTAAGGGAAGGTAACATTTTATAACAATAAGGGAAAAATCAGAGGTGAAATATAGCAGCTTAGAAAATTTACTACTGGTTCTAGCGAACCTGCTAGAACCAGTAGTAAATTTTCTAAGCAGTTTGGAGAACCAGTTGTTAGAAGAAATCTCCTTTTGTTTTTTCCCACTTTACAGGGTTAATCCTTTAAGGAAGGCAGGAAAAAAACATTCTTGTGTTGTTTCTAGCCTAATTTTTATTGCCGTTTACAGAAACTGCCCACCCAGTCACATGACCCCCCCAGCTATGCCCACCAAGCCACGCCCACAGAACAGGTAGTAAAAAAATTTGAATTCCACCACTGGGAAGAACACATAGGATTTTATCTTAATAACTTTTCATTTCAAAAACAAAAACAAAGGTACTTACTTGGCTTCCAATGCCAGTGCGATAATTCCTGCAGCCATAGGTGCAGAAGCTGATGTCCCCGTATGACTGTCTGTACAACGCTGTCTGAGATCTGTAGTGATCTGGGGGGAAAAATGTATGATTAAGAATAACATTACTGCAGAAAACAAAAAGTTTATTTTGTTAAAATAACTTATATGCATTTGAAACTTTATTATTCAATGGGATAACTTTTTTTAATGCTGGTTTTAGCTCTCTAAAGCATATGGATATCTGAAAATTGTTTGCCTCCCAGAATACTGTAGTAATGAAATGTCTGGCAACAGTCCCATATTACCTTCATGAGACACTTTGTTAGATGGTTTGACATTTGAGCATTTTATCGTAGTGCTGCAAGCAAAATTAAATTCCAATCTAATACAAATTTTATTCTTTCAGTGGCAAGAGTAGCAGCCCATTTTTATCCCTTTGAATAACAGAAGCAGACACTTTGAATATATTTTTGCCTCAACCGAGGCTGCTTGTATGACAGCAGCTCCTGCAGATGCTCACAACTGAGTATAAATGTACAGTTGTATATGCATTAGCTTATACTTGAGTTGACACAATCAAGATCCTTCCTCACCTAGGAGCTCACATAGTTTGTGTCCTGTGGATATTTATGCTGTAGGTCTAGAGCAGTAGTGGCGAACCTTTTACTTACCAAGTGCCAAAAAGCACGTGCTTTGCACATGCCATCCGCACTTCTGTGCAGCTCCTCCATATATGCTGCATGTGCACCCGCACCATCTGTGCATGCATGCAGCTTTTGCATGTGCAATGCATGCAGCTTTTTCCTGTGCAATGCTTGCGTGCTGCACGCAGGCACTCATGCACACATGAGCAATCGCGTGTGCATGTGCAAGAGAGCTCCAAAGACCAGCTGGATTTCCTGCTGCAATCACGCGCATGCACGGTGGAGGCCCGAAGACCAGCTGGGTCTCTGCAATCACACATGTGTGCATGTGCAATCGCATGGGCATGCTCAGCTGGAGGTAAGTTGGCTGACAGCTTGTGTGTCCAGCAAGATGACTCTGCATGCCACCTGTGGAACCTGTGCCATAGATTCGCCATCACGGGTCTTGAGAAATCCAAGTTATATGTGCAATGTCAATGGAACTTCTTTGAAGTGTTTGAATATTTACATGATGATGCTTTGGATATCTGAAACTTGAGTTTCAATAAAATCCTGTGCTCTATACAAATAATTGGTGAGGGAATTGGACCATATGTAGCCTTTCAAAGTTATGCCAGCGCCCCCATTCTGAAAGTGGATGGGGGCAAGGATAAATACTTGGTTCAGACCAGAGTAAAGGAAAGCTTTATATTAAATATATTTACTCTGATTATCCCATTATTTGTTTTCCTAAATTATCCCAATATATTCCATTAAAAGTACATTTCATTATCTAATATATGCTTTTTAAAGCCACAAAAGCACCCCATTTTAAAATAATATTTTAAATATATATATATCATTGCTTCATCACAGTGGCTCAGTGGCTAAGACGCTGAGCTTGTCGATCAGAAAGATTGGCAGTTTGGTGGTTCAAATCCTTAGTGCTGCATAATGGAGTGAGCTCCGGTTACTTGCCTCAGCTTCTGCCAACCTAGCAGTTCAAACACATGTAAAAAAAGCAAGTAGAAAAATAGGGACCACCTCGGTGGGAAGGAAACAGTGCTCCATAGCATTTAGTCATGCCGGCCACATAACCACGGAATTGTCAGCAGACAGTGCTGTTTTTTTGGCTTAGAAAGGGAGATGAACACCGCTCCCTAGAGTTGGGAACACTAGCACGTATATGCGAGAGGAACCTTTACTTTTTAAATTGCTTTATCTTCAACATAAATACTGCTACAGCTACATAATAAAATTTATTAGCATATACATTAGAAATAAGTACAATTAAAGGCTTCCTCCCTGATTAAGCATGCATAGCATTGGAAATTAAATATTAGTAGAAATTAGTTGTGAAAGATTGAAATGTTATGTAAGCTATTTTCCATCTAGTCTGAATAAAAATATAAACGAAAAATGTAAAACTTTGTACACATATCCAAACTACTATCCAAATTATGCTATTATGTAGTTATACCAATTAGAAAACAAATATTAAATTTATTAAAATATAATTAATAAAAGAAACATATGCTGCATACATTAGAACTGAATGTATTTCATCCATAGAAAAGTACACCAGAGATCAACATAAGAAAAAAGAATAATGACTTTTTGTAAGTATAGCCTCAGGACACAATCTACAAAGCTGCTAAAACATGGAATATAAATTTGTAGAATATAAATTGAAACAATAAAGACTACTGCCAGTAAATGATAAATATAACTGCCAGTAAAAAAGTTAACAGATGCCAAAAAGGTGACATACCTAGGCACTTAGTTATGTTTGTGCTGTAACTTTAAACTAATAACAGTATTCTTTGTAGAAGATAGGGACGGGTGGATGGGAAATGATGCAAAAAGCAAATTCTTGCTTTCCCAATAATTGTTAAATATAAAGTACTCATCGTATGCCAAACTTGATAATTTTGTATTCAGGTCTACACAAGTTGTTAATCAAGTATCAGTAACAGTATCACTTCTGTAAACTTCTCAGTGACTTGGCATTAAATAGTACATGTTAAAACTTTTCTCAGTTTGTCTACATCATGTTTCTTAAAGTTTGGTCCTAGGATCTCTGAGCATCCACAAAACCCTTTCTGGGGTTTGCAAAATCAAACTCATTTGCCAGCCTGTGCTGAAAAAAAAATACAATATTAAAATCCCATCAAATAACTTTGATAAGCAGTAATGGCAGTGAATGTGTCAGCATTAATATAAATGTTAATAACAATAATCTTTATTCTTTTGGGATCCTCTGTTATTTTCAAAAGTGGGAATGGATCCTAAGAGAAAAAAGTTTGGGAAACACTGTAAACAGTGTGAAAGAAAATTGGTATAAAATGATGCATTGTTGGTATTTAACACTTGATAAACTGTCAAAGATGAATGTCAAGTAAGTGTTGGAAATGCAAACTATACCTTTTATCATCTTTGGTGGACTTGCCAAATATCAAGAAATATTGGAATAAAATATGTGTTTGATTCAAAGATATAAAAATAATAAAAATAAACATGTAATTAAAACTGACTCTTTTAGGTAAGACGATACCAGACCGAAAGGAAACACAAGCCTTTGTTCTTATATATAACATCACAAGACTTCTATCTGCACAGAATGGAAAGATATGTAAACTCCTAGAATGAAAGAATAAATTGGGAAATTAATAGAGCTGGCTGAGATGGCAAAACTGACTACTGATGAAAAAGCATTGTCTAGCTTTGTTTCAATTTGGATATTACTGTATTTTTGAACTTCTTGCTCAAAAATAATAGAAATGAAACTGATTTGGGGATTTGATGATTAGATGTGCTCCCATTATAGAAATATATGTATTGTGTTTGCTACATCTTACATAGTATGTCCCTATTACATAACATTACATATTATGTCTTTATTTTTGTTTAAATATACCAGGGTTACTTTAATATATATTGCTACTGAAGAAAGTTGGAAGATACTTTTTTTCTATATCTTTTTTCATATCTTTTTTTCTTTTCTTATTATAATTCTTTTTCTTCTTGTTCTCTTTTTCTATTTTTTTCTATTATTCTGCATTTGAAATTCAGTAAAGTCATATATAAAAAAAGAAACACTGTATAGAATTAAATGTTTAAGGTCAATAGGTTTATTGCCCAGATTCATAATGTTATAGTGCCTGAAATTGATTTCATATAGCAAATTGACCACCAGGGACGTAGAAAGATTTGCTGGATATTTCTGATCTTCATTAAACCGGCTTCAGTGGGAACACTTGGTAGCATACAAGAAAAATCAATCAAAAGTAAATTATGTCCCTCCTGCTCTTTCCTTAAAGTAGCATGAAGTGTGCAGCTGGGTAAGCTCTGATAGGTGTTAATTTAAAAAAAATCAAAAAGAAACTCACTAATATGTTTATAATTTATATAATTGATTGATTGCATTTCCTTTCTAAAAATTAAATACAAAATAATGTCAAGTACTTTTCAGTCATTTAATTTATACAAAGCAGACTTAGAGCCACTTAGAAATATAAAAGGAAAAATGGAAACCTCTAGAAGCAACATCTTCTTTTGCTTTATCAACGTTTTGTTTGAGAATAGTATTTCAGCTAAGTAAATAAACTACACATAGAGATCAATAGAGGGCACCCACCAAACAAACTTCACATCAATCTTTTGTATCACTTAAGCTCCACCCAAAAAAGTCTTGAATGAAAATCTTGCAGAAAACAAAAAATATCTCCCAGCCAGGCTTAAATCTCCTCTGAATTAAGCAAAAGGTTATTGTGTCTCTCCTTATGAAGTGGCTGTCACTGAAGATGACCCAGAAACTACAGCTAGCATAGAATGTAGTTGTCTAAAGTAGAAGCCAATACACTAGAGAGATGGTGTTGTTTGTTGCACTATTACTTTCAAACAGCATTCTCACTGAGATCAGTTAAAATTATGCTTTTCCAGAGACTGAAGAAGAAGGCTTCTTTTTGGGCTAACTGCAGTACTAGGGGCTACTCGATTATTTTTCCTGTCTGATTTTGGTTATGTTTTTATGTTGGCTTTATTTATTTTCTTAATATACTTTGACTGTAAGCTTCCTGGAAACTATGGAACTGAACTAAACTATATATTATTTATAAATAATAAATAAATGTAGGCCACCATATATATACCGGCTTGAAGTATTCTCACATTTATATTATACAGATTAATAAGAACAGTAAGATCCAGAATTAGTTTGGAAGAATACAGCAAAATATGTCAATAGCATAATTATTTGTAATTTCCTTTCCTACTAAAGTTCAAATATTATATTCAAGCCTTTTTAAGTTGCCAAATCCTCAGGTTTGGACTATAGAGAGTTGAAGAAGCAGAAAAGAGAAGAAAGTGACTCAACAGATTTTATTTATATGAATGCTGGATTCAAATTAAATTTCTTGTAAGATTGTTTCTTTTAGCTCAAAGCTTCATTACATTATTAATTATGAGCATACTAAGATTAGGCATAATTAGATTTGTGCTGGATTACAGCCATAGATTCTGAATTATTATTGACATGTTAATCCCAACATCAGTTTTATTTCAATTATTTAAAGAGACATTTCACTCAGAAAAGGATAACAAAAATGCTCTGAAGGGAAATTCTACTTGAGTGTGTAAAATGTTTTGATGTAAACTGGCTGAACTGATTTTTCTTCTTTAAACCAAAGTTGATTAAATATATCTGCTTTGTATATTATCCCAATTACCATCTAATCTTTTTTTAAATGATGAGATTCCAGAAGTTGACTCAATACCTGCTCTCTCCCCCCTCATATTTAAATGTCCTCTATTCTGCTTTCCTTCTTCTCCCAGTCTTTGCATAGAAAAATTGGAAATATCTATATAGGTAAAATTGTTTTATAGCTTTCCCCTCCAAAGTAATTCTGATAGTTTTTTATACTTGGTTCACCATGCTAGCCATCTTGAGTCAAATTGATTTATAATTAGGGATTCTGACTCAGGTGACCTCAAAATTTGGCATGTGCAAACTATTCTGTGCTTTTTTTCTAACCTGAAGTGGCAACTCCAAGTGTTCTAAGCATAAAACAAAACATGGAAGTTTTCTTGTAAATTGAAATCTCAAAATAAACACAATCTTTTAGAGCAGTGTTTTTCACTTTTGTGTGTGTGTGAGACTATCCCAAGTGCCGAGGTTTTGTAGATTGTGACTGGATTGCTTTTTGCCGTCCAAATCTTTTTCAGTCTATCCAGCCCATCAGCAGAAACCTATTAAAGTCTCTGCTGTTACTGATTCAGATTGGATTAAGCACAGTGGAATGGCATTTGATGGGGAAAAAAAATCAAAGATCAAGAAATTTGGGTAGAATCATCAAATTACATTATATTACATGATCTCAAATTCTATAGAAATAATCTGGACAGATTATACAATGGCTCCAATTCTATTATTGCCTAGATCTAGTCACGTTCTTCTCATAACTAATAAGCTTCCTTGTAGGAATCTGAGTCTCTCAATTGAAAAGGGGTGCTTTGGAAGATGCTATTTCTTTGAGGCAGATATGTGGCTGCTTGCAAATGCATGTATTGTAGATTTATAATAGACAGGTGCTGTTGTAAATTACAACTGCCAGATAACGCAGAATTAGGATTATGCCTGAATGTTGTTACCACTCCATTATTAAGTAGCAATTTGAGACTGTCAAAATTTCAAGAAACTTTTAAAATAAAACTGCATCAAATTGCTTGCATAGCTTTGAATTCATTTGTCAAATAGATAGCATGGGGTGACTGCAGAGGTGGGATTCAACCAGCTCACGCCTATTTGCTAGAATCGGTTGTTAACTTTCTGAGCAGTTCAGAGAACTGCTGGTTCAGCTGGTCATTAGGGCAGAGAACCGGTTGTTAAATTATTTGAATCCTACCACTGGGTGACTGGACAAGTTTAAATGCAAGGTGCTACTAATAGTCTCACTACACTACTTGAGATCAAGAGAAATCGGGCAGAATCCTATTTTTGCTATTGTTGGTCTTTTATTAATGTGAATAAAGCTTGATAGGGCATTATCCTCTTGAACATTAGAAGCCAAAGCTAGTCTAAAACACTACATTAGCACTGATAACATTACCTAGTCTGGGTAATGAAACATCTGCAAGAAAACAAGTTCAGAGAGCACCAAGGATGCCTTACTTCAACCCTGAGCTACAACTATTCTCCTTTATTAGTACTAGAAGCCAAAATAATTTTTATGTTTTTCATGTAGCATGCTGTAATCTGTGATTAAAGTTCATGCAAAGTTGCCTTTGGAATCCTTGCATTTTTAGAAATCATTAATTATATTTCAAGTGCTTGCAGTCTTTAGTCTTATTTTATTTAATTAATTTAAGACACAAAAATGATCCTAGGTTATGAAATATTTGAACTGATGTGTGTTACAGTTATACTGTATCATGTTTTTGAGTGAATGGGAATTAAAGGTTTGTACAAGAGTAGATTATCAAATATTTTGTTATAAAACCAATATTACCAAAATACTCTTGAATTCAAGATGGTAAATTTAATCATGGGAATATTTTTTGCTAGAAAAATGAATGACTTCTTCCTTATTTTACCATTTTTGAGGAGATTATAGAAAACCCCCCCAAATATATAAAATCTATCAAAAGAAAAATAAGTAGAAGAAAAGCAGATGATAATAGAATAATCACTGGAATGAAGAGTTACCTCAGAATTTGTCTTTAAAATTAATCATCTGAAAACAGCAAGGTTTCCAGGAGAGATGGCTAATATCCCAGATTATTAGAAGAAACGATATATTTTGAAAAATAGCCGATCTTAACTCCTTATTAGCAGCAAGAGACTGAAAAGGAGAAAACATTAAACAAATTTGTATTCATGATGGAAAACTAGGATTGAGAGAGAACAAATGTGTTTTCCCCTCCCTTCAGTTGGAAGATTTTCTGTATGTTTGTTTCTTGTGCAAATTAGTTTTTGACAGAGGATGAAAAAGAAGGTTTTTAAGGAGAAAATCTTTTAAAATATAAAAAAAATGTCAAGTGCGTTTAGGATAAATAAAACCTAGAATATATTTACAAAAAGAAGTTGTCAATTTTATTTTCAATTGAACTACAATCATGGTGAAAAGACCACATACTATTTTCCTGTCATAGGATTCTCCACTGCTGTAGGTTGTAGCTAATGTTGATGCACATTCTTCTAGATACCAAGGTTTCCTTCCACTTTCAGCTGTGCTACTGATGGAGATGGTATAGATGCTATTGGTGTAGCCATCACACGAGCAATGATCTTTACTTCTTCCACCATTTCCAGATGCCCACACATAAATGGAGCCCAAGTTGTTTCTGCCCTATTTGAAATAAATTTAAAAATATTGAAATTAGAAATAGATAATAAGTTGTAATAGCCCTTTTTGGTAATTTAATTTGGATAAAATATTTTATTTGTAAATTGAATCCAACCTATAAAGTACTCTTGAATCCAGACTACAGTACTCTTCCATTTTAAGTACTTGTTTCTAATACTTGCTGTCCCAAAAAGGTTTTGAAATTACCAGTGAAAAAATTAATAAATTAAAAGACTAAAGGATAGACTCCTAGTTGTAATGCAACACATAACTTTTTTTCTTATTTAATCTTGTAAAAAGAATATTCCATTCTGATTGCATCAGAAAATGAATGTTTATTACTTCGTTCTACTTCCATCATAATTAATTCTCCAATAGATGAATGATCTTTTCCTGGTTATAATATTATTTTTATTAACTATTTTACATTTTAGATTTTGCTTCTTATAAAACTTAACTGGATTAGATTTATCATTATTACTCATAATATTTCATGTACTATACATATTATACCATTTAATAATTCAATATTACAAATGCATAAATCATTTCTTCTAAAGACTATCTACCTAGATATATTTATGGATTTTAATTAAGATGAGGTAGGACCATTGGCTGATTTTTGCTGGTCTGCCAGTTATACCTAACCTTTTCCCAAATCAGGAGGCACCGAAGACAGTGATTCACTTCAATTCTCTTTTACCTGCAGTTTTATTTTGCATGAGGCTGGCCTTGAAGATGACTCAGAAAGAGCAGCTGTTAAAAAATACAGTTACCTGTTTTATTGCCTTTAGGATTCTGCAGGTAGAATATTCTGGCCTGTATTGTCTAGCGGAAAATGATCTAGCTTGAAAAAAATCTTGGTTGCGCAGGTCACAGATAATCACGTTTCCAGGGTACTATATGTATGGTATGGTAAGGGTTTGAATTCCTAGTTGTGTAACAGAGCTCCTGTTATTTGTCCCAGCTTCTGCCAACCTAGCAGTTCAGAAGTACAGTATATAAAAGTATGTAAAAATGCAAATAGAAAAATAGAGACCACCTTGGTGGGAAAGCAACAGTGCTCCGTGCGCCTTTGGTGTTTAGTCATGTCACCCACATGACCACGGAATCATCATCAGACAGAACGGTCTCTTCGGCTTAGAAATGGAGATGAGCACTACCCCCTAGAGTCGGGAACGACTAGAATGTATGTGCAAGGGGAACTTTTACTTTTATATATATGGTGTGAAATTTGTACATATGTATCCAAAAATATTTTCATTTACTCTATATTGGTTTTGTAAATTTCAGCAGGATTCTTCAAATCCAAAGATATTGTTGAAAAAGATGCAATTGGCTAATATAAATACAAATATATATATTTGTCACTTATCAAATTGATTTGAAAACTGTGGAAAATATATTTTGGAAAATATACCTTGATTTTTTTTATATCAAAGTGACACAGTGAAAATGGAATAAAAATTGATTTTGTATATATCTGAATGGATGTTGAGATCTTTTATATTAATTTTATATTAATAAGACTATTGGATGATAATGATGAGCTTTTGTCATTTTCTTTGTTAAAAGATAAATAACATTTGTCAGTTGCTACCAAAAGGCAGTACTTACAGTTGTTTATTGATATCTTGATTTGGACCAGCAACATCTTCATCTCAAAGTTAGCTAAGTTATTAGATGGGACTCTGAGTCCAAAAAGTCAACAATCAATCCTTATAAATACCAATTATTCATTCATAGATCAATTTGATCTGTTAATTGATAAAAAATGTGAGACCCTAATTTTGGCTTTAAAAACAAAAATGTTTAAACTTCAATACTAAACACCTTGTTAGAACTTAGATTACACATTATACAACAAAAAATTGCAATTTATTGAAACTAATAGCATTTGTACAGAAGAATAAATAATTGTATTATTGGACATACAACTAAAGTAACATTTATGATTGTTAAATCATAAGTTTTTGAAGTATTCTAATGTTACTATTTTATGGGAAGAAATATAATAATTAGATATATTAATTTGACTTTGAAACAAATCATAGTAATATTTTCAGATACATACGATCTATTGAATTATATAACCACAACATAAAGGTTGACTGCTAGTCAATGGTAATAGATTTTTGTGTCTTTATTATTGCCAAGAGATTAATTTTCAACATTGGAAAGATAAATTTATGACTCCAATTACCCAGTAGGTTCCATATCATATATGCATTATTTGCCTCCTACAAACAAGCTGCCTATAGACATTATAATGAAATATGGTTATCTTTTGAAGAAGTGTTATATTAATAATTCATCCTCCCTCCTCAAGTATGAGAAGTCATGTTTCAATTCAATCACTTTGGTCTAGTGATTAAGCTACCATACTAGAAACCAGTTCTACTCATGCTCTAACCACAAAAGCCAGCTGGGTGAGTGGACCAGTCACTCAACCCATTATATCAGGCTTAGGCACAAACAGGTTGGTCAATTCCTGTTGCAACCAATGGATCAACAATCAATTGAGCTGAAAAAAAGAATGATACCTGCACTAGTAGGAAAATGATGAAGATGAAAATACACACACACACACACACACAACACACAACACACA
>JAEANM010022817.1:0-11512 GCA_017656035.1 Myanophis thanlyinensis
TCTCCAATCTTGGCAACTTGAAGACTTGTGGACTTCAATTCCCAGAATTCCTCAGCCAGCTGGCTGAGGAATTCTGGGAATTGAAGTCCAGAAGTCTTCAAGTTGCCAAGATTGGAGACCTATGATATAGACTTTTGCAGTGACCTGCAAAATTTGGAGTACTAAATAAATGGGACAAGTCCTTTGTTGGCTAGTCTGGGCAATATTACTCATGTCAAGTTTTGGGCTGGTCCTAAGCTGAAAAATAACTAACCCCACCTAAGTCAACAATCCATTATGCACATACATTTTCATTTATATTTATCCCTTGCGTGTTACTCCATACATTTCTCCCTATTTGTGCTAGCTCATTCTTGGGGTAGATGGAGTTACTTTATGGGTGCTCTTGTCTTTTTTTTCTCCTCTGCAGTCTTGGGGACCAGTTCTACAAAGAAGCCATAGAGCACTGCCGCAGTTACAATTCCCGTCTCTGTGCTGAGCGCAGTGTTCGTCTTCCGTTCCTGGACTCACAGACTGGTGTTGCTCAGAATAACTGTTACATATGGATGGAAAAGAGGCATCGAGGACCAGGTACAAATATGACTTGTGGGAAGCCATGTGGGCTTCTTTTACTAGGAATATTAAAGTTCTGAGCAGCCACTTTTTGAAGAACCAGCCTAAAATGGCTGTCTTGGTAGCCACAGGAGATGAATAAATATCGGTTATTCTCCCAGCTGCATTCTCTGTCAGTGTACAGACAAATTTTTCCCCATCCCCAACTTATATTGCTTGCAATGGAAAAGCAGTACTTAAGAGAATTGACAATTCAGTAAAATGTTTATTTAAGCAGACTTTGGATACAATAGACAAATTTTAACTCTGGACATCCTCCCCAAATCACATATAATTTTGCTGCATCAGAGGTAGTTTGGATGAAACAGTTTAGTTTATTTTCATTTATTTTAATGAGCAATTCATATTGTAATGACATCACTACACCACAAATGTCATTACACAATTTGTGTAATGACATCATTGCATCAACATTATAGATTGATGAAAGGGATATTTTCATATTTAACAGACATTCAGATATAATGGACACCTTTTTTATTTAGTACCTTAAATCAAAAGTTTAACTGTGTTAAACAGAATTGAGAGGAAAAGACTTTTGAGACACCTGAGAATAATATACATTATTTTTCAAGAGAAAAATAGTGGTTTAGTTGGTTACCTGAATAGATAATAAAAAACTTATAGCAGGTGATTTTGAACTGAAGAATATGAAATTAAATGATATTTGTCTACATTTGTGTTTCCTTTCTTCCATTGCATAAGAAAATTAAGATATATGCAGAGAAGAAGGAAGATAGTTGCAAAGAAAATGATAGATTTCAGTTCTTCAGAGGGTCAATGTAGTGTTCTATATCAATGTTCAGATTCATTGCAGATCAGGCGTGTCCAACCTTTTGGCTTACTTGAGGGAAAAGGATTTTTCTTGGGCCACTTATAAAATATATATTTCATGTATATAAATAAAAACTCTATTTTATATTTTTCTATTATGATCTTGTGGGGATGCATTACTTACTAGCTGACCAGGGCTGCATGTGGTCCACATGTTATGGATTGGTGATACCTATTTTAGATGAAAAATTCTGCCATTGTACTCCCAATATGGGATCGAATTAGGGAGAGCAATATAGAAAGAGAACAATAGGCAGTTAGTCAAAAGCATGGCATTATTATGGTCAATTGATAAACAATTATGCCAAACCTTCAACTTCCTCTGATTCAAGATTAAAAGTGATCACTTCAGGATGTGTAAAAATTAGTTGAGTCAAAATAGCCACTGGATTCTTGTTGTACAAAAATTCCAAAATTAAATTGATAATCACTATTTCCTCCATTATCTAATTCAGAATGTAAAAATGATATCTAACTAAATCTTGAGGGTTAGTTACTGATATATACTGAAAGAAGCGTCATACGATTTTCTCTTTATTCTCAAGAGTATGATAAATGTGGGATCAAATCAGTTGTTACATTTTTTTTTGGGTACAGCATGATTTCCTTTTCCCATTACTGTTAAGATGTAACCATGGACAGCTTGGGTTACCAAGGCTCATTTCCCAGCTGAGCAGGCCAATTGATGAGGAACAATTGACACTGTGTGTGTGGGCATATGAGAAAGCAGAATATAGGTACTTACGTTGGAATAATAGCTCCATTCTTTAGTCAAGTATTATGAGGCATTTATTATCCCCCTTTTTTCATTTGCTGAGTTATCTTTTAGAGAAAAGGTTTTGGAATATTTTTATATTTTTGTTTATGTATTCATTTTTTCTCTTGAACATTATGCTTTTGTCTTTTAAATCTAGAAACCTTAATTTTGCAATTATGACCTGGCCTAGTACTATTGATTGGGGATCTTAATTGGTTTTAATTAGGGGATCTTAATTGGTTTTAATTAGTTTTAAATTTGTAATTTTAATTTTTTTAAATTTTTAATTTCTAATTTTATAATCAGGTTTTAATTGGACGGCCATTAATTTAATTAATTTTAATTGTGTTTTAACTGTTGTTTATATGTGTCTTTTTAGACGGCTGTACATGCCCCGAGTCCTCTGGGAGAGGGGGTGGTATAGAAGTTATGGAAATAAATAAATAAATAAATGACCTAAAATATATTCTGGTAACCTAGTAGTGTCAAATCTTTGTGGGTCAGAGTGAGCCTCTGGACTACAATCTGAAGAAAGCTAGGAAAGGCATTGAGACAGGACTGAAGAATAAGTCAGTAAATTATTGGAAATAAAGGAATGATATTCAATCTGTGATTGCTCTCATAAATTTTACAGAGAAATGTTGGCATATGGGGAGTTTAAAAAAGTCAGTTCTGGGAGCTCCCTAAAATAATGATAGGTACAAAATTCTTTTGTTTCTGTTATTTCATTTGAGGATCCCTTCCATTTTTTTTCTTACAAAACAATATCTAGGACTTATTGACAATTCTTATGTAAGAGCTGAATGATGTATGTGTTCAAAGACATGGGTCTTTCCTATAAAAATTCAGCTTCCCTGAATGATTAAATATTTAGCATCATGGTTTAGGGCTCTAAGGTTTAGGTTCTAATTAAGTCTCATCCTGGGTTGTTGAACATTTTCTAATTACAGATGATCATCTTCTACATACCTGCATACAAATAGATTGGATTTAGCTCTTTAAAAACATATATATACATAGCATTGACAATTTGATGTTGTAAGCCTGCCAGAGTCACCTTGCAGCAAAATTAGATAAATTGTTAGCAGTAGTTTTATCTGTTCAGTTGTGTCTGACTCTTGGTGACTTTATAAGCAAGTGCTCTTCATGCTGGCCTGTCAAGCACAACTTCTTTTAGTGATTGAATTTCATCTTTGTATCAAGCCAATGAGTTCTTTGCTAGCCTATTTTTCTTGATCCACTAACCATTCCTAGCATCATTGACTTCTCCAATGAATTTCCATGCATGACTTGGCCAAAGTAAATCAGATGTAGTCCTGTGATTTTGGCTTCTAGTGCTGTTTCTGGTTTTATACAATTCAGTACCTCTCTTTTGGTTGTTCTGGTTGTCCATGGTATATACTCAATAATTTATGCCAGCATCACAGTTCAAAAGTGTTAATTTTCTTCAATCAGCAGTTCTTAGTGTACAACTCTCACACTTATACATCATTAAAGGAAAGACTATTGCTCTAACAGCCTGCTTTTTGTATTTGTATCAGTATCTCTGCTTTTCCACATCTTATTCATGTTAACTATTGCTGTGCAGTCTAAGATTATCCTGCATTTGATTTCAGGTGTAAAACTGCTTCTTTCATCCAAAGAAGATACATTCTTAAACTATTTCACTTTCCTATTTCTTGATTTTATCTCATATCTGTTGTCATTATCTTTGTTTTCCTGAAGTTAAGACTCAATCCTACTTTTTCACTTTCATGTTTGATTTTCCAGATCATTTTTTCAGGTCTTCTTTATTTTCAGCCAATAGTGTTGCACCATCTGCATACCTCAGATTCCAAATCAGGCAATTCTAGGTCTAATTTCAAACATGATCATCTTAGTACACATATCTGAAAGTTGCTTTTCAAGAGATTTTCTTGTTTTTCTTTGAAGATGTTTAGCTTCTCATCCAAGAAATTTCTTTAACTCTGACCAGAAAGTCCAGTTATCTCTTGAAAAAGTACCTTTGGGACAACCATGACTTGGATAACTGAGACTCTCCACAGACCTCAGCATACAGATTGAACAAAAATGGTGATAAAATATATCCCTTTCTGACTTCGCTTGCTGATCCTGAACCAATCTGTGTCTCCATAGAGTGTTATCACTATTGCCTGTCTTATTTGGGACACCAAGATCACACAAAGCCACCTATAGCTTATTGTGTTCTATATAGTCAAAAGCTTTTCTGAATAGATAAAATACATATATAGACCCTTTTGATATTTGTGTGCCTTTTCCATAATCCATTGGCAAAGTGATCTTGAGTACCAGCCCTTTCAAAAGCCAGCTTTTACATCAGGAAATTCTTGATCAATTTTTTTTTACAAAGTAGTTCACCATTGCTTTCTCTAATCCTTCCCATTTATCCAGGCTTGGGGTAAGTATTGCTTACTTACAATAAGAAGCAAAACAAATCACTCCTCTTTGGAACCAATCTGATTCCTTAAATAAAGGCTGTATTTCATGGTGAACAGTTCAGGGTTGATCTTAAACAATACAGTGCACAAGTCCTTCTCCTTCTTTGTCTTCCTCCCCCTGTGGCCTTTTCACTAGTTTTGAGTTATAGCTCTTCCACACTAATGAGATAAGCAAAGTAATTCACTGTGGGTGTGGGTATTTCCTCTATAATCAAATGGTTAGAATGTTTGGTAAAAAAATACTGAAAGGCAAGGCAGCTCAGGAGAATGGAGGACCAAACCAAAACCAGCTTATTCTTGCCTTTTCTATTTAGGAAGGCCTGGCTGGATGTATGCATAGCCAAGAATATCTCTCTCTTCCTTGATGTTTCCCCTACTTTTTTTGTTTGGGGTCTTTTGGGTAGAGGAGAGAAAGAGAAGAAGAAGTAGAGAAAGACAGAAAGAGAAGGACAGTAGAAGAAAGAGAAAAAGAGAGATGTCCCCACCCCCCAGGAAATTATCTTGCAAGGACTTCATCTCACCATATCCCTTTCCTTTTCCAAAGTCAACAGCTTCTACTTTTAAGATTGATGGTCATATGAAGAATTCTTCTCAGATGAATTAGCCTGAAGTTGCTCTGCTTGCTTGTTAGTGCAGAACCTTGTCAATTAGTAAAGGAAAACCAGATTTTTATGTAGGATAGTTTCCAGCCTTGTTGTGCCTCTTTTGATCTGGGCTTCTTGGAATTATCTGCTCTTTTTCTGAGTTGGAAAGGTTTTCGTCACTTGGAAAATAGAGTGAGTGACAGAGATTTGTTCCCTTTCCTCCGGCATTTTTCTTAGGAAGTACAATTGTTCTGCAGGAATAAAAATGTACAAGACAAAACAAAAACAAAACAATCCCACCCATCTGCAGCTTCTTCTATTTAAGTTAACTGGGACAATTGTTAGTTATACTTATCATGCAAGAAAGCATCTTTGTATTCCACTTTTACCATGTACTTTGCCTGAGTTTCATCTTTCAAATTTGTTTTGCTTTGTATGTCTCTCACTTGATGCTTTCAAGCTACAGTACAAATTGAAGCTGTTGTATTGACCTGACCATTCCCCACCTTAAAAAAAACCCCTTCTTTTAGTTGGGTGACCTAGTTTGTCACAGATGGATAATTTTACAGTTGAAAACACAACATCATGTGACTTTAGCAACAACAATCTGGGCAGTCCCTGTCACCAACATTAAGCAAGAATCATAGCGCATTAAGTGTGGACTTCATGTGACTATGACTTGTGACTTCCTTCCAGCTTCCAACAAGCAAAGTAAAATGGGAAGATGGCAGGAAGTTGCAGTTTCAGACTCAACAAGTTTAATTAATCAACTTGCAAGCGGGTTGGCGGGCAAGTGAGTGCTACAGCATGTGTGCAGGCAAGGTGTGGGTGTTTCAATATGGTATAAATGTATACAGATGAGGAACGGCAATGCAGCATGAGGGTTGGGAGGAAGTGCTATGGCAGGTGTGAGTGCAGGCAAATGGCGAGAGGACTATGGTATGAATGTGGAAAGGCAGTCAGCTGCCTGCTACCTGGGTTCCACATTCTCCTTGCAGCCTATTGGCTTCTTGGGAGAAAAACTGGCAGGAGCAGAAAAAACCCTAACCCTCTCACAAAAACTAATTTTTTAAATAAAATTGTCCAAAATTAAACAGTATATGTAAATTTATTTTAAAAGAAAACTCAGTTTCTATATTTCCTACATGAATGTGAAAAACTGCGCATTAAATGCTACCATTTATATGGTATAAAAGTTCAAGTCCTGAATAAAGACCCAGTGTGACTTTTTGAAAAATAAATAAATCTACAGAGCACCTTTCTAGAAAGAGCACCTTTCTAGAATAAAGGATTGTCTTTTATAATAAAGGACACATAGTCACTGAACCTATACAGCCCTGCATGGCATATGGCCTTTCTATTTTTGTGAGATCACTTGTCTCCCAAACTGTTCACCTGTCATTTGGGTTTCTTCTGGGTTGTGAATTAACAATGTCAGGGTCATGTAGCAGGATAGAAGAAGTAACTTTTTTCTTTTGCTATACCTGTTTTTTGGAAAAACACACTCCCTCTCCCTTGAGATACATAATTGTTCCCAACTTGCCTGCCTGCAAGTAGTTTTTAAAAGCAATATTCTTCCCCAGGTCTTAGATTGTTTGAACAGGTTCCTTTTAGATGAGGGTGATGATAAGACACATTTTGTTGTTCCCCTCATATATTCGTTTTGTTTTTATATAATTCTGTGTATGTTTTTTATGTATGGATACTGTTGTCTTTTAATGTTGTAAAACCAGCCATAGTCATTCTGGAGTTGGGCTGTCTAGAAATTTGACAACTAAAATTAATGAACAAATGAATACATAATTTTAAAAGTAGGAAATCTTACACTCCCATGCAAATTGTATCATTGCAGCCCTTTCCAGTGAAACAAAGTGACATGTAATGGTACATGATGGTGACAAGCAAATTGTTCACTGGTAGACTTTCCTAGTGGAAAGGCAGGCCCAAACCTTATTCTGGAAAAATCATTGCATCAGAGAAAGTACTTATAGAAATATGCTGGTCAAGATGGTACCAGCATTTTAACACCTGCAAATTAATCTGAAAGTCTGAGTTCTAATATCTGATTTAGTTTAAAATAGAATAGTATTTTATATTTTTGTTCCACAAAATCTAGTTGAGATACAATGAAATGTGTTCCCCCACATTTCTGTGTGGGGTTATAGAATAAATGAACTTTTAAAGGCATTCTTTGGTTAATTCCTTCCATTTTACCATACTTTCTGTGCTTCTGAAAATATATGACAAGCTTTCAAATTAAACCAGCTGAAGTCCTATAGGGAAAACATTTCCCCCAGATGTACAGAAACCCATAAAATATGATAGATAAAAGCTGGAATAATTGCAATTCATGAAATTGCTAGGGCAAAGGACAGTGCTATAAAAATACTGCCCCCTCAAACCTTGGTTCATGGAAAGTCCAAATATTTGTTTCTCAATACTGTCTACTGCCAGTGATTCTTTAGAGCTCCCCTATGATCTTTGGTAATGCCAAGTATTTAAATGTACAATATTTTCTTTAAAACAAGATACTGATATTGGACCTTTCTTTTCTAATATGTTAACATTGAAAAGTATTCTCTGATCATCCTTTCTTTCTCCCTCCCACTTTTAACTTCCAGATAAATATATAATATTCAGGTAGCACTCACTTAACAACTACAATTGAGACTAGCAACTCCATCACTAAGTGCCTCGATTGTTCAACATGTTCATCATGTGACTGCAATTTCAATTTTATTCCCAACTTCTCTATTGACTTGGCTTGTTAGAAGCTGACTGTGAAGAACACGGATGGCAATAACACAACTGTGGGCTGTGATGGTCAGAACTGTGATGACTAGTCATACAGTTAGTTTTTCAGTGCTGTTTTAAGCCTGAACAGTTACTAAACCTGGCAACTGTTAAGTAAGAATTTCTTATATGTTATTTGTATTAACCCATCAAAAAAAAATCTTGTTTGTGGAGATTTGGCTAAATCTCAGCTGTTTTTAATAGTAATTGCATCTTGGCAGCACTTTGGAGGGAAATCTTGGATATCATACTTTGATAGAAGTCATGATAGTTTATATTTAAATCAGCAGATCTTCACATTATCTAGCAAAGAAACCTTAAAAGATGGTTATTGATGGGAAAAACTGGTGTGTGTGCATGTTTGTATGCCACTAATTAGAAAGTCCAGAAGATCCTGTTTGTGAAGCTGCTCTAAAGAGTACCTATGTGAATTCATCAAAACTGAAATATTACAATGTAGAACAACATTTACTGATAAAACCTTTCCAAGCAATAAGGGAGAATGGAAAACTCTTTTGTATTGAGCTGGGCACTGCAATTTTCAATATGTGCTTTCTGTGCTAAAATGATTAATCTTGTGCTACCTCTCAAAAATATTATTTTGTAATTATTCTGAACCTTAAACATATTTTTACTAAACTAGATATTCAAGCGACATTCTTACAGGTAATTTTACATATACGAGATTTGGTTATTTGTATTTAGATTTCTCCTCCCAGAAAGTTTTTGGCCCTCACTTTGATTTCTAGACTGTGAAAAACACATAAAAATGGCTTATTTTTCTAACTGTGAATGGAAGCCAGTATGTAATCTATTGATACTGTCACAGTTATCATCTGCTCTTACTAAATTCCTATAATACTTTTTAAGCTTCTGCAGAATAAGCAATTGGAAAATCGATGAATATTACAAGTGAAGAAATTCCTGGTCCTAAAGAGGAGGAATTCAAAGATCTCTTGCTTTTACATTAGCCTAACAAAATTGACTCCACTGAGTCTGTATTTTCTAATTTATTTATGAATCATCTGATAATTTGTTACCCTCAAGAGGAGGAAGGGTGGATCAGACTAATTTCATTCAAAGTCTTACTGCCAACAAGTCTGGATAATTCACAGTGAAGGCAAAGCAAAACCCTGCAGTTATATTTGCCAACTTAAATCCAGTTTGTTTAGAGTTATTTTTTTTAAGAAAAGGGGAAGGTGAAATACTTTCCTCCATTATTAAGTACCCTGTTTTGTTTTGTTTTTGCTGGAAAAAGAAATACAATGTGATCCTTCTTGTGCTCTGCTTTTTAAAAACTTATCTCAAAGGTCTTGGCCATTTCTTTATGCTGCAGTTTAACATTACTAGCCAAGCATTGTCACAATTTGACTCACTGCCAGCTTCCAACATACTGAAGTAATCTCCACCTCTGATTTTATATATTTTATGTTTTTTCAGCCTCTTAGATGCAATGATCTTTGGAGATAGTGGTCTTATCTCCTATTTCCAGTCTGCTGCATCTTGATAGAGAAAACATTTGTCCATAGAAATCTCTATAGGAGAGAAAGTTGCTTCTGCTCAGCGAAGTTGTATAGCTTTTACTTTTCCAGGAAATAAAGGATTTTGTCTATTCAGCACTGGGTTTTATTTGTATGATTGAAAGCTGTATCAACATATGATACAGTTCTGAATGAATATTTTGAAGAAAAGCCTTAATATTCTTGAAGAAACTCTTACATGAGTGTTTTGTATTACCTAAAAGTCGACTTACCTTTTTTTTAAAACTATCTCAACTAAAGCAGGGATCCCCAACTCTTGGGCTGCAGCCCACTACTGCACCATGGCCCATTTAGAACTGGACCACGAGAGTGGCAGGGGAGCATGTTTGCTTGTGCAGCTCCACACGAATGTCAGGTGCTTGCATACATGGCTCCTCTCATGCGAGTTGCAGGCGCTCTAATGAGTGTACAAAGCTCCACTTGCATGAGTGATAGGCTTGCACAAATGGAGCTGTGCACATGTACACGTGTGCCTACCACTCGCCTGAAGTAAACTCCTCCCCCTTCCCCCTGTGCTGGTCTGCCAAGCTGGAAAGATTGGGAACCACTGAACTAAAGAACAATTTATTCATCCATCATTGTCTGTCTGTCTATCTGTCTGTCTATGATCTATCTGTCTAGTCTGTTTAGGAACTCACTCTCTTTCTTTCCTTCCCTCCCTCCTATTTATTCCAGGTATTGGTAGAAACTTGAGATCCTTGATTAGAACTTTGTATACACAAAGAGACACAATAAAGACATTTTTGCTGCTCCTGTCCAATCCTGATTTATCATTTCTTTTAAACTCTTTATTACCAACTTGGGTCATTCCTTGTCTCTTTTGTTGTGCTAAGAAGGGCAACAATCCTGTCCTAAAGTTTGTGCAGATTTACTTAGTGCAGCAGCAGATGACAGGGCATAGATGATTGCCGAAGTTATTGGACAAAGCTCACAGACAGTACAAATTAAAGACTTTGTCAGGTAGTGTAGCTTCTTGTTGTGCTGATATCCCACACCTGGGGCCACTCAGAAACAATGACATCCAGAAACAGCCTCCAGAAACAGCGACATCAGTTGAAGTTTGTGTATCGGAGGTGGAGTGAGGCCTGAGTTCTGCCCAAGGGAGAAAAACAACAACAGATTGCCCAGAAGTTTGACAGGATTTCAGTGCCGAGCCAGAAATAAATCAAGTAGCTCCAAACACAGACACTGATTACAGAGTTGTGGAGCTGATTCTGGACTGGTGCAATTACCCCATGTTTAAGTGCCCAGGATTTAGAATCTGAGCACAGCATATGTAACTTTGAAAGAAGGTTGTAGTTAAAAAAAAAGTTACATACAATAACTTGCTTCGCTTGCTGAGTTGTTTTTTTAGTTCTTCAAAAAATTCATCCATGTGCACTTGATGTGGCTTTAAAAAATATCTTAAACCAAACTAATCTTTTCCTGTCTGCCAAGTCTCTGGGGGAAAGGACAGATAGGAAATGCTCCTTGCCTTCCACTCTCTAGTCAATTTCTCAATCTGATCTTATTAGAGAACCTGATTTAATCAGTTTTGCAGTCAGACAGAAAACTCCCTGGATTGATTTTCCTTGTTTATATAAGGAACACACTTTCCCCCAGCAGTAAAATTGATAGCCCAGACTGTATTTTGTAGTACATAGGCATCACATTTGTCTGAAGACCTATAATAAAATCATTCAGAAAAAGAATAACATTTTGTTTTGGGGTTTTTTTGGGGGGAGGGGAGAAAACAGTTTTAGAAGAACTTCTTTCACATTTTCTGTAGGTAAGGCAGACTTTATTCTTACAGGAGAAAATGTCACATGGCTCTTTCTGCAGGCCGATATCATACACTGTATGTGCATGTTTGTGTGTGTGATAGATGTAGCAGTGCCAAGGATGTGTATTTCTGTGTGTGCACATGTGTATTTACGCACGCGCGCACACACA
>JAEANM010022818.1:0-11511 GCA_017656035.1 Myanophis thanlyinensis
AGGGTGAGTGAGGTTGAGACTCATCCACCCATCCTTACAGCCTGTGGTCTACTGGTCAGGAAGTTGGAGATCCACTGGCATATGGGTGGGTTAAGTCCCAGGTGTTCCAACTTGACAGTGAGTATGGAGGGAATTATTGAACGTGGAGCTGTAGTCTACAAAGAGAATCAGTTGTTAAATTATTTGAATCCCATCACTGGTCAGACTATAATAGTACATAGTAAGCTGGACCCACAGACCCAATTTGGTCTAATGATTAAGGCACCAGCCTAGAAACCAGAAGACTATGAATTATAGTTATTCCTTAAGCATGAAAACATGACAGTTAGTCTGTCTTAGCCCACAATATCAGGGTTAGGTAACAATCCAGTTAGTCAATTCCTGTTGCAACCAATGGATTTACATTTGATCCTCCCAAAAAGCAGACCCTGCACTTGTAGAAAAACATTAGGGAAAAATAAAATAGCAAGCTGATCCCAGAATGAAGAACTGGCTAGAGCAGGTGTGGGCAAACTTTTTGACTCATGGGCCAAACTTTTTGACTCACGGGCCACAATGATGGGCTCCCCCTCCCCCATCCCCCCCATCCCCACCCTTACTCCTCCTCCTGCAGCCCCCCTCCCCCACGTGTCTTTGCAGGCATGGGATGCTGAACGTAGCAGCCGTGGAGAAGAAGGTAAGAGGGCGGCTGGCGGGTGTGGGGGGGGCGGTGAGTGGGGGGGGCTCCGCAACGGCAATGCCAGCTCTTCTCCCGCCACCCAGGCGCTGCTGATGGGGAAAAGCGGCTCCAGCAAGACGAGCATGCGCTCCACTTCACCAACTAAATCCCGCAGTGGAACACATGTGTCAAGATTCTAAAGGATAGTTTTACATGGGAGGGGGTTGATGTTTCCATTTTATATTGTACAAGCTAGGTTAAATAGAAAACCTCAGGCATAATAATCTTGACACTGACACGGTTAGGTTGCAAGGACATTGAGGGGGAAAAGGGGGGGATTTAGTAACGGAGTTTTCTTATCTTGTTTTCATTCCATAACTTAAGTTCCCATGAGAAATTCTTTTTGGCGCTTTGCACCTGTGGGGGGAGGTGTCTTCCAAAGTCATTGGATTCCTTTTTGAAATGGTTGGACAGTAATTAACATGTGATAATTAGTGGGATGGAACTTTGGATTTTACTTGGGTGAAAGAATCCCGGAAGCTTTCAGGATTCAACAGATCATACCAGTGCAATGTTGTCAATAAAATCTTATTCTTTGGACTTTCGTTCTCTGGAATTCAGATTGGGTTGAGGATGTTGCGTGGAATCCTGACATTATCCCGAAACTCCCAAGAAAGAAAAAATCCACCCACCTCGGTGGATGGCGTCTTGAGCCCCAGCGCTCTCCCGTAAACTCGGGTTGTGAAAGACCTCAAGGAAGATGGAGGAGAAAACCACTGCTGCCACGGGTTCCCCTACGGGAGAAGCTGCGGAGAAAACTACCGCTGCCATGGGCTCACCAATGGGAGCAGCGGCAGAGGCCCTTGACAAGTCTGCCAGACTGATGGAGTCAACATTGACCGCCATCCTGGAGGCTTCAGGCACGGATCCAGAAATCCTATCAGGAGCCCGATTGAAAGGGCAATTGATTTGGTCAAGCACTTAAGAGGAAATGTTTCAACCAATTTCAGAGGCCGGACTTTATCTGTCACCTCAATCGGCAGGTGGCTAGGAGAGAAAGAGAGAGCTTTGAGACATTGGAGCTGAGAAGCAGATACATCTTGCCCTCCACTCGAGCCGTCTCCATGGGGAGCCTGCGGGAACAAATGGGACATGTGTCCTTGAAGGAGACGTCCTACTACCAGAGCATGCCGTCCGGTGAGTGGGTGCAACAGCCCCCGAAGCTTTCTGTTGCCCCACAGGCCAGTGGGGTCCCAGCGGTTGCAGGGGGCAGCACTGGCCTGGCCCCAGTCAGAGGCAGGGAGGTTCCTTGCCTAGCTCACCAATCGTGCCAGCCAGAGCAGGAAGCCCCCGACTGCAGGAGACATCCCCCGCCCCAACCCCAGGACCAGGACCCACAAGACGACAGCAGGGACCTCAACTTCCGCCTGCAGCGCAGATCCCACCAGGTTGGGCTTTTTACCTGGGGCAAGGGTGGATGCAGTGCCAGTGGACCCCCGCACCGACAGCTTGGGCCCCCCCACTCCAGCAACAGCCACAGCCGCAGGCCCCATGGCCTGAACAAGCTCCGCTGGCAGCCGCAGCACTGGCGCTGGCACCGAGGCCACCCCCCCTCGAAATGACTTTTGATGGAACCCCCACGAAAATGACCTATTTCCTGAACTGCATCCGTTTGCATTTCGATGAATATGGCCATCGTTACGCCACTGAACGGGAGATGACAAACGCTATCACCCAGGCGATGAAGGAAGCTGCAGAGTAGGTGGCTGAGATGCACCAGCAAGAAGCCCCTGAATTGGACAACTTTGACGACTTCGTTCAAGCGGTGACTGAGTGCTTTGAAGACACCACGCAACAGGAACGGGCTGAAGCTGAAATCAAGGAGATCAAGCAGAGAGGCCGACACCCGAAGGAATACGTTTGGGAGTTCCGCAGAGTGACGGGGAAACTCTGGGACTGGCCGGATCGCTTACTGATTCACTATTTCAAAGAGGGATTGGACCCAGAGCTCCGAAAAGCATGCAGAATTCGAGAAGCTCCTGAGAGGATCCATGAGTGGTATCACCTAGCGGTGGCGATGCACCTTGAACTTTACCCTCACTGGAAAGCCCCGGTGTCAAAACCAGCGTGAAAAGCTCCGGCCCAGCAACCAACAGCCACAAAACCCCGCTCGACTCCTGGAACCAGCACGCAACCGGTGATGCGCTTCAGGTGTGGTCAGGTGGGCCACAGGGCTTCTGATTGCCTCACGCCAGCGCCGGTCCCACTCACAAAGCTGGGGACTGCAGCAAAGCCAAAAACCGCTCCAGCAAGGAAGCCCAAAGACAGGGGGAAGTTCGTAAAACAAGCCTTCGAAACCCCAGCCGAGGAACCAGAGCCGCGGTCCTCTCCAGACAGCCCCGAGCTAAGCGACGACAACGGAAGGGACGACCCAATGGTGAGTGTGGACATCCTTTGTGCTTGAGGCCAAGTTAACCATCCCTAGCTCAGGAAAGCACAAAAGCCTAGATGCCCTGCTAGACACGGGTTGCACGAGATGTTTGGTGAGCCAAGCAATAGTGAAAGAGTTAGGCAATCGCACCCAGCCCCTCCCCCAACTGATATGGTTTGAACAAGCCAATGTGAGTTTAATGGGGGGGTGCACCAGCCACCTTAATGACTGAACCCCTCCGCTTGGAATTAAACGACTACTGGGAGATGATTCGTTTAGTGGTGGCCGCCAAAATGACTGACCCACTCATGTTGGGGCTCTCTTGACTGGACAAATGGGGCCCCACCATTTCCTGGGACAAAGGCTTCCGAAAACTGAAAGTTTCTCCAGGCCCCGATCCATGACAGGCAAATGGCCTCCCCAATCTCCAATATCCTCCATGCCCAATGGGGAAAGGTGACAACGCAGTGGCCTCCTTTGAAGCCGATCCAGACCTAGCGGGGGTGCCGCCAGAATATCAGGACCTAGCAGAAGTGTTTAGTAAGCAAGAGTGCAATATACTCCCTCCTCACCGGCCCACGGACTGCACGATCGAATTTGTGCCTGGAGCCACCCTGCTCAAAACCAAGATGTATTCCATGACACCTAGAGAGATGGCCGAAGTGAGGAAATACATCGATGAGAACTTGGCACGCGGGTTCATCCAACCGTCAAACTCCTGAGTAGCAGCCCCCGAAAGAAGAAAGACGGATCATTGAGATTATGCATTGGTCTAAGAGGGATTAACGCCGTGAGTGTGCAAAACACCTACCCCCTCTCCCTCATGAAAGACTTGTTAAACCACTTAAAAAAGGGGAAGATTTTCACAAAATTGGACTTACGCGAAGCCTATTATCACGTGCGAATCAGAGAAGGGGATGAATGGAAAATGGCATTTAACTGTCTGCTGGGAAGTTTCCAATTCAAAGTAATGCCATTTGGGCTGCAAGGGGCGCCTGCAGTTTTTATGCAACTGATAAGCGAAGTTTTGCTTGCGCACCTATATCAGGGGGTCCTGGTCTACTTGGATGACATTCTTATCTTCAGCGAAACCCTCAAAGAGCATGTGAAACTAGTGCGCCAAGTATTAGAAAAGTTACTTGCAGCCAAGCTATATGCAAAACTTTCAAAATGCGAGTTTCACCGCAAGGCAATAGACTATCTAGGATATAGGATCTCTAGTGAGGGGATCGAAATGGACCCAAAGAAGGTTGCCGCAGTTTTGGACTGGCAAGCACCCCGGACTCGCAAGCAGTTACAAAGTTTCCTGGGATTCGCAAACTTCTACTGCCAATTTATCCCAGCTTTTGTCCAAGTGGCCTGCTACTAACCGAACTGTTGAAAACGGGGGAGGGAAACCCCAAACCAAAGCCCGGCCAGCCGCTCCAATGGACGATGATGTGTCAAAAAGCTTTCAAAACGCTGAAACAACTCTTTGCTAAGGAACCCGTTCTGCAACTTCCGGACCTGGATAAACCATTCATTATTCAAACAGACACCAGTGATGTCGCCGTTGCAACGGTCCTCCTCCAGGAAGACCCCAAAGCCCAGTTGCGGCCATGTGCATATGTAAGCAAGAAGCTGACTGACAGCGAGCGAAGGTGGCCGGTCTGCTAGAAGGAAGCTTTTGCCATCCGTTGGGCCTTACTATCCTGGAGACACTTCCTCGAAGGCAGCAAAATCCCCTTCCAGGTGTGGACTGATCACAAGAACCTGGAAGCCCTAAGAAACCTGAGAAAGTTGTCTCCTAAACAAGTGCGGTGGGCCCAATACTTCAAACGATTTGACTTCGAAATGAAATACATCCTGGGGGGGGAAATGTCTTGGCGGACGCCCTCTCCCGCAAGCCACAGTTCGATAACCAAAGAGAGGAGGTGGTCCAACTGATGTTCACCCCCTCCCAGCCGGTCACTCAAGTAACCACCTGCGCGCGAGCGCACCAACGAGACCCTGACCCACTCACTGGAGACATCATTGCTGCCTTAGCTATGGATCCTTGGTTCCTGGACAACAAAGACTCTCACAATCCGCGATGGGCTAGCCTGGAAAGGCACGAAGATCAATGTCCCAACGAGTGTACGCATCAAGGATTTAGAACGCTGCCACGATGCAAAGTCTGCTGGCCACTTTGGGTTCCTGAAAACACTCCACTTAGTGCGCAAACAATTTTGGTGGCCACGCCTCAAACCAGAGGTAGAGGACTATACAAAAAGTTGTGTGATATGTGCCACCATGAAGGGAAGGCCAGGAAAGCCCCCTGGACTCCTGCAGACTGTTGCTCAACCTTCGCGGCCGTGGGAGGAAATCGGCATGGATTTTATTGTGGACCTTCCTACGAGCAATGGCAAGATGGTGATCTGGACCATCATCGACTTATTCTCTAAACAGGCCCACTTTGTGGCTTGCTCCAGGCTCCCTGCAGCAAAGAAACTAGCAAAAATGTTTGTCCAACATGTTTATCGTCTCCATGGAGCCTCAAAACGAATAATCTCAGACCGAGGAGTCCAATTCACCGCGAAGTTCTGGAGGCAATTCTTGAAGTCCATCGGAACGGCGCAGGGGCTTAGTTCAGGATTTCATCTGGCTACGAACGGTGCTGCAGAGAAAGCTAACAGATTGGTGGAGCAATATTTACATTGCTACGTTGATTACCAACAAAGCAATTGGTCAGAACTTTTACCATTTGCTGAAGTAGCGTATAACAATGCTGTCCATAGCAGCACTGGTCTCATGCCATTCCAAATAACCAGCGGGGTAGATTTTGTCCCCATACCAGAGTTGCCACAGACACCCCCTTCCTCTATGTCATTGCAAGAGTGGATGAATTTTGTGAAGGAGGGGTGGGAAAAAACTAAAGCAGCCTTGAAAAAATCTGCAAAAGTTTACAAAAAACAAGCAGATAAACACCGCTCAGCGAAGTATCTGAAGTTGAAGATACCCAGCAAGAAATTGGGTCCGAAATTTCTGGGTCCTTTTCCAATTGTAAAAATAATAAACCCAGTGACTGTGCAACTTAGCCTTCCTCGGCTGTTGGGCAAAGTGCACCCCATATTCCACAGCAGCTTGTTAAAAAGACGAGTGGAATCGCATACCAGACCTTCCACTGCAGCACCCCCTAGCCCTGTGATCGTACAGGGTCAGAGACATTCCGAAGTAAAGAAGATTTTGGACTCAAAGATCTTATGGGGAGTTTTGATGTACCTCGTGCAATGGAAAGGATATCCTCTTTCCGAAGCTTCTTGGGTGAAAAGTCACAATATTAGCGCAGATAGGCTAGTTAGGAAGTTTCATGAGGAGTTCCCTAATAAGCCTAAGGTCCCTCCTGGAGGGGGGAAGGGTGGCTAAGCTCATTAAGGGTGGCTAAGCTCATTAGCAAGCAATGTTTATTGGTTTCATTAAGGGTGGCTAAGCTCATTAGCAAGCAATGTTTATTGGTTTCTCTCTTTTACAGGAGAAACTGTAAAACTTTACTCCTTTGAAAAAAGAGAAGGCTGCCTGTCAAGATTCTAAAGGATAGTTTTACATGGGAGGGAGGTGATGTTTCCATTTTATATTGTACAAGCTAGGTTATATAGAAAACCTCAGGCATAATAATCTTGACACTGACACGGTTAGGTTGCAAGGACATTGAGGGGGAAAAGGGGGGGATTTAGTAACGGAGTTTTCTTATCTTGTTTTCATTCCATAACTTAAGTTCCCATGAGAAATTCTTTTTGGCGCTTTGCACCTGTGGGGGGAGGTGTCTTCCGAAGTCTTTGGATTCCTTTTTGAAATGGTTGGACAGTAATTAACATGTGATAATTAGTGGGATGGAACTTTGGATTTTACTTGGGTGAAAGAATCCTGGAAGCTTTAGTTTCAGGATTCAACAGATCGTACCAGTGCAATGTTTTCAATAAAATCTTATTCTTTGGACTTTCGTTCTCTGGAATTCTGATTGGGTTGAGGATGTTGCATGTTCGTCTTGGCCGGAGCCGCTTTTCCCCCTCAGCAGCACCTGGGCGGCGGGAGAAGAGCTAGCATTGCCGCTGCGGTGCCGCCCCCGCCCGCCGCCCCCCCACTTCGGCCCGCTGCCCTCTTACCTTCTTCTCCATGGTGCTGCATCCCACGCCTGCAAAAACACGCTGGTGTCAGCGGCCTGTCCCGCTTCGCCAGTCGGCTCCCCGCGGCCCTCCCTGGATGGCTCGGTTGCCTCTTCGGTGGGTGAGGGGCCCGGCAGGTGCGGAAGGGCGCGGAGTGGGGACAGCAGCTGCTCTATGTCATCGTCCTGTGCCTGTAGGCCTGACAGCCCCAGCCTCGCGTAGTTTGCGCACCCAACATCAGATGACGCGACGCACCAATCACTGAGGGTGGAACTGTGCCAGAACTAGTTCGGTGGGCCGGATTAAAAAGCCCAACAGCCGGGTGTGTCCCGCGGGCCGTAGTTTGCCCATGTCTGGGCTAGAGCCAGAAAAAAAAAGAAAAGACATAAGACCAAGTGTGATTTAGAAGTTAGGGTGTTCATTTAGATTCAAACCCAATTTCAGTGATGGGAGTTCACTGGATTTTCTTTAGTCAGTTTTGAATTGTTCTAAATTGTGAATAAAATAAAAAGGATGCTTGCATAAGCTATCTAGCATTTCTCAATTAAGAGCAGGATTTTTAATCTGACTAATAATGCTTAATAAAAGCTAATTTTGATTTCATGTAAATAAAGTTTATTTTAGTTTAACTAGACAGTATGGGCCATGCAGGTATATAAAGTGATAAAATGTAAATGACGTTACTTTTCTGTCATGTTATAAAATACAGTTTTATAAAATACAGGGCTGGGGTCTTTGATAGATGCATCTCAGTTTTAACTACTTGTAGGTCACCAATTAATATAGTTTGATTTATTTGCCCCATTCTGCTGCTTTGTTCCACATCTGAGATACAGTTTAAAATTTCATGAGATGGAATATTGGTGCTGATTGATCATTTCTCAATTATGATTCAAATTATATAGCAGTCTGGGTTATTCTGCGAAAGCATATATCATTTCAGGAATTCTGACTTGTGCCATATGCCTCATAATATGTACTGAGAGGAAGACAAGTTTTATATGGCAGAACTGAGGGTTTGATATTTAGCCATTATGCCAATAACTTTATTTGCAATTTTTTTTGTGCTTGCAAACATGTATATTCTCCAGTGTGTTTAAGAAATATTAATGTGATGATAATTTTTAAGAAGACCTGGGCTTTAAAATGCTATCTGTTTTGTATCAGGAATGGGATTTTATTTTACTGACAGAAAACTAATCTCCCTGTCTATCTAAATCTCTGCTTTAACTATATGAGCACTCTCGCTTAACAATTTGCTTTGTGTCTACTTAATGTATTTATCACAGGTTTTGAATAAAGTAGTCCTTGTTTTGGATGTTATTAAATATGCATTGGAGATTAATATCTATTTGACGTCTTTCCCTTCTGGCATAAATTACTCAAATAATTCATAACTATGCCTTATTTTTGATAATTTCACAGAGGAGTTGTATCATTTACATAATATACAATTCTTTACAGAATTATTTCAGATGAGGTATCTTGAGATAGACATTTATAGAATGACTTGTGCTCCAGTAGTGTGAAATAGTAACTAATTGATAACTATGGCAGTCTCTACTTAGTTACTTTAAGGAGAATGTGGGATTGCTTCTGGCTTTCTTATCTATCCAGGCTTGTGAAGCAACATTTTCACAAACTTCTCATCGTTTGAGAGAAATTATTCTCTTTATGGTATAGTTTTCCAAAATTTGTTCCTGGACTAGTGTTTGGCAAGTTAGACATAGACAGTAGGTTCATCAGACATTTTGAGCCTTACTTCCCAGAGATTAGATTACCGAAGTGTCGAGCATAAAAACCATAATACACAGCAGTAAAGTTATTCATTTTTCATCTGCTAAAATCCATGATGAGAGCCAGTTTAGTAGAGTGACACCTGGCTAATACATCAGGCTAGAAAGCAGGAAACTATCTTAACTATGAAATCAACTGGGTGATCTTGGGCCAGTCTCTCAGCCCTAAGAAGAAGGGAAGGGCAAACCACTTTCAAAAAAATTTGCTAAGAAAACATCAGGGACTAGTCCAGGAAATCACCAGGCATCAAAAACTGATTCAAACACACACACACACACAGAGGAATGGGACAACTTACCACAGCCAACTCATCATAGACAACTCGCTACAAGATAACTCGCCACGGCCAATTCGCTGCGGGATAATTTAACAATTCTATTTAATTATTTAAAATAAATAAAAAATATTTAAAAGTTTTAACATTCACATTTAATCCTGTCCCTCCTTTTACATTCTTTCTTTAATGATTCTGTTCCACCATTTCTTTGGTATTAGTGTAACTCTTGCCCAGCAGTGAGTTGTCCTATGGCAAAGTGGTCATGGCAGGTTGCTCTGAAGCGAGTTGGCCATGCCAACTTGGCTATGGCGAGATAGCCAAGGTGAGTTGGCTGTGGCAAATTGGCCATGGCAAATTGTCATAGCCATCCCCCCCCCCCCCACACACACACACATTGAAGTAAGAAAATGCTATAGGCAATACTAGAATTCAACATATCTTTAAATATTGAGTTAGCAGGAATTAATGTATGTAATATTTATTGGCAAGACACATGAATTTAGCAAGAAAGTGTTCATATTTATGTACCATACATTTATGTACTCTACGACATAATTCAGTGGATAAATATTGTGACATTTTCCAAGTATTGCTGTGTAACAAATGCAAGTACTTAGTTTAATGGTAAATGATCTGTCTTGCATGTTTAAAGTTCTAAATAGGGCTGATAAAGTCTTTGGTAGATGGACCTTAATGGTTCACAGTATACAGTAACAGCTTTTATATTCTTGTTTGGCTTAGGAACAAATTCAATAAGTCTATCTATAATTTTGGATAGACTGTAAAATTCAGTATTAGAAATTTACATTTTATACTTTGCAGACTACAGTTGCAAAAGCAGTTTGCAGTGAGCCACAGTATGTCCTTCCCACGAATGATAACTTGTCGCTTTCCAAAGTGTGGGAACAGTTTATGTTAGCCTGTAAAGAAAGTGTTGCCATGAATGCTGCATTGTGACTTTTTTATTTCCATATAATTTCATGTTAAAGAAGAGCTAAGCCTGACAAATCAATCATATATTTACACATTGCTCATTAAGTCTAAAGGCTGCATTCTGACTTCAGTTATGTAGTGAAGACTTTACATAACACAAAATTATGATTTTCGATGTCATCCTGTCAGCATTTACCTGTGCATTTATAAGCTTACAGGAATTCCATGGGTTGCTGATAGAGTTGTCAGAAATTACCTCCTCTCTATGTGAATGGAAGAGGAGATAATTTGTAAATTCCAAGGCAAGGGATTTAAGATAGGGAAGGGTCACTTCTATGTCATAAATTTGTCTAAAAGAAAAACAAGATTTCTAGGACAGGACTTATTAATTAAGAAATTGGACATAGTATTGGACTAAATGTCTTGCCAAGTAAATCAGCAGAAAGCAGATTAGTGTTAATGCTGTTGGATGTGATTCTGAAAATATGACTAGGCATATATATGCATAACTTCTTTATTGTTTATAACTACACCCTGAGAAAAATCTATTAACCTTTTTATTTTGTGATGGTATTTTTTGATGTAGACATTTTCAAAATATTACTGAAGATGACTAGTTCAACATTTTTGTGGTATCAATTGGGTAATTAATATCCTCCCCATAAACCCAATATTTTGTTAAAAGAAGGATCAATGGCAATTTAAAAAACCCCTGATAAATCTTCCTGATTAAATAAAAGGATCCAAGATATACACAGACAGTTCCCAGGATTCTGCACTCTAATTCCATGCTCATTGCAATAAATTTATATATTCTGAATAATTGATCTTGCTTTCTAGATTATGACCTACCAGTGTGGCATGACCTAATTGTTTCAATCCAACTGTATAGACTGTGCCTATACTTGCAGAAGGAAAGCTGTTTATATCTAAAAGTAGTGGAGTTGGATGGGTCTAAACAGGCTCAACCCGGCCAAAACCGAGTGGCTGTGGTTTCCTGTGCCCAGATACAGCCAGCTTGTTCCATCGCTGGCCGTGGGGGGAGAGCTCTTGACCCCCATGGAAGGGGCTCACAATCTGGGTGTCCTCCTGGATGTACGGCTGTCATTAGAAGATCAGATTGCAGCCGTCTTCAGGGGGGCATTATATCAGGTCCGAAGGATCTTCCAGTTTCAGTTCCCTTTCTGGATCGGGGCACTCTTCGCACAGTCACTTCAGCCCTCATTATCTCTCGCCTAGACTATGGCAATGCTCTCTACATGGGGCTCCCCTTGAAGAGCATCTGGAGGCTGCA